>JAVIWB010000170.1:0-141318 GCA_031893035.1 Dermolepida albohirtum | reverse complement strand
GCGTTGTGTCTATAGAAATATTGTTCCATTCGAATTGAAGAAGCTTCCGAAGTTCATCCTTTAAAATTAAACAGTGATTTCTAATTTTTCTATGACTTCGTCCCGTAGCAACTCTTGAGGGGTCACGCCATATTTTGCACCCTTAGCTTCTGAATAAATCTTGCAAATTTTAACAGCGTTTTCTGGACGCTATGGACAAATATGAAGTGTTCCCTATTAAGCGTGGTCTTGACGAAGTAGGGTCATGTTCGAGAATTCTTCTGTAGTCCTTCTTACGCGTAATGCCATCTATTTTTACCAATTCACTAATTCCTGCCGTATAAAACCATCCCCGAACCATAACTAAACCACCCCCCGTGCTTTACCGTAGGAACAATGCATTTCGCGAAGCATTTAAGCTTCTTTTACCGAAAGACTTAAAAGCATTTTAGTCCATTTGGCGTGCAGTTGTAATAGTTTGGTGCCCATTGGAACCGTTTTTGCCAATTTCCTCGTCGCAACAGTGGTTTCTTCAATGTGACGCGTTCATGACGACCGGTTTTTTTAAACTACGTTTTCTTGTACTGACCGAAACAGGATTTTCCTGTCCCCGATTAATTTGTGCCGCAACTTCTGCCTCTGTCAGTCGTCGATTACGTTTCCTAAATAATCTAATTCGTAAATCTTCTGCAGTTGCTATCTGAGAAGAACATTGTCGATTACGATCTGCGACTGACCCTATAACACCCTCATACAATATCGCCCGAATGTATAGTGTACCGATCATATTTTGACATTCTCCTTCCTTGATCAACACCTGGTAAAACACGGCGTGTTTTACCAGGTGCGACACTTTGAAATTATCTTGCTGATGATGACAACTTGGTTGTCGAAATGCGTATACAGAATTTACAAATAGTTAATTGTGGAAAGGGGTTATATATCAACCTTATTGATCAAGTCAATCAACCACAGGCTCCATCAAATTCAACTATTCTCCTTCCTCTTTTATTCATTCATTTTGAAACATTTTAAAACACAGTTGCTTGACATTAAAAAAATATTTAGCTCTCATAAATATTGACAATCACGTCGACGATAATTTAATAAGTGACGAGCAACGACTGAGCTATACTTACAGTACATTTTAGGGAAAATTTACAAAATTATGCTGTGCCCCTCTACACAATAGTGTAGAGACTAAATCACCAAAGTCCGTGTTGCTGGTCTTGAAATCCATAGTTATTTCTAGGGCTGAAACGAGCTTGTATACTCGGAGAGTTAGAGAAAGGGGTTTCTATTGGAAAGGCCTTAAAGCGCGCCACAGTATTGATTCCTTAGAAGTTTACTTGCCAATGCTGAAACACGTGGACACTAAATACGTGCTATTGACAAAATTTAGGGCAAAGGATGTTGTTTTATTTGTGGTGATAAATCAGCACATTAAATCTACCTTTCTTCGAAGATGCTCTAAACTTGCACTCATATAAACTTTTGATCAAAACTAAGCAGTGACTCCATAACAACCCAACTTTTCATTCAAAATGCATATTTTGCCTTCTTTAGAAATGATTACAACATCCGCTGTCTCAAACGTTTTCAAAATATTGTCTTTTAGCACCATATCAAGCATTTTTTCAACAATTTCTGGTATAATGGCAATTTTCAGATGTCCACCAATCCAATCTACAGTAGAAAATCAAAGAGTTGTATTTCTCTCATACCATCCTCTATTCCATTATGAATATATACTTTGCTTATAAGCTTTTCAAAAGAAAATAACAACACAAATTTTGAACACTTTACATCTCGGCTAAAATTTCGAGACTCTTAATTAAGTTGTTATCCAACGATAGTAAGAAACGTAGCGATCTGAAATTTGACAGTTGATACAAAGGGTACTGGGAAAGCTTTGCAATACAGCTTTGTTTATTTAATTTTAATATTTTCAAAGTAATTTCTTCTACACTCAATACACCTCTCCATCCTCCGAAACCAATCCTTAAACCAGTTCTGCCAAGTTTCACTAGGGAGTAGAGCACACTCGTTGTGCTAAGCCCGCAGAAGGTCCTCATCACTGGGAAACTGCCTCCCATTTAGCTTCATTTTCACATGCGGGAACAATGCAAAGTCGCAGGGAACAAGATCTGGACTGTAGGGAGGGTGCTCGAGAAGTTTCAATCCTGTCGTGGTCAAATATTCGGGGCAGGCTTTGGCGCGGTGAGCTGGAGCATTATCGTGATGTAGGAACCAGGTGTACATTCTTGAGTTTGGCCGCAGGTTTTCACAGACCCGATGACTTTAGGCAGGCACTGTTCAGTATACCAGTTAACTGTGACTGTTTTCTGTGTATCCAAAACGACGCGTTCCACAATTCCACTCGATTTGAAAAATACAGCTATCATTTTCTTCTTTACAGATCGGGATTTTCTGACAACTACGGGTGCGTCCTCATCATCAAAGGCCCAAACTTTGTTTTGAGCTTTGGTCGGTACACCGTAATAGTACAGCCAAGTCTCGCCACCTGTCCCGATGTTGTTCACATACCGAGATTGTCCCTCGTTAAACTTTTTTAGCATCTCCCGGTACCAAGTCACGCGTCGTGTCATCTGCTCTTCAGTCAGTCGATGCGGCACTCAGAGAGAACGAAGTTTCTCCAAGTACAAATGATCATGCAGAAGCGAACGAATTGCTGGTGCATTTAGGCCTGAAGTACTCTCTATCTGTTGGTAGATCACTCGCCTATCCTCGCCAAGCATTTCCCTCACAGTAGTAACGTTTTTCTCCGTAACTGACGTTCGTGGCCTTCCCGGCCTCTCAGCATCCTCCATAGTTAAATTTCCCCTTTGGAATTCTCTATACCACATGAATATCGTTGTGCGATGTGGACAAACATCACCTACTGCAAGAGTCATTTCTTTGAAACACTGGTCTTTGTTTAAACCACGCACGAAATTATAACGAAAAACTGCCCTTATCTCATTTCGTGACCACGATGCCATCGCAAGCTCTTCACATTCTCACTCCTAATGAATAACTCATGCAGCAACAAGCAGCTTCCTAAGATTTATTGTTGCGTCATATTGCAAAACTTTCCTAGTACCCTTTATACAAGGGGAGACAGCCTACCAGCGCACCGCAGAGGAGGCTTAAATCTGCTCTATCTTTTATTCTACAGATTTTTCTGTCGACACTCGTATTTTGTTTAATTTTTATTTTATATAGTTTGGATTTCTTTTCTAATTATCTGCGTCTTTATCACATTTAATTTTGTTTTCCTTTACTTCTACTACCTCACATCACCATTTTTGAACGTCGAAAACCAATAACAAAAGCCATCAAACATACGAATATAGTCCAATTCACGATTTTCCACGTAGACTAAAATTAGTACCACGAAAACTTAATCTGAAATAATATATGTACTTTAATTACGTTCTATATTTTGAAAGTAACAATTTTCAGTGCCGATTAAGTTCTCAGAACAATCAATGCGGTTTTAACGATCTCGAGCGTCGCTTATGTATTGACCTGAAACTTCAAAGCGATCCGCAATGTAAATCCGTACAATTTACTTTGAAATGTACATTGAATTGATTGAATTAGTTTGCGTTTCAAACTGAGTTTTATGGTATCCGGGTAAACGTAGTTTATAAAGAAAGACCACACAACCTTTTAGTATAAATAGTACTGAGTTTCTATTACAATTCTCCACTTGTAGGAAAGGCAAGCGAAAGCAATTCAATCAGTGTTTTTTTTTATTTAGGAATTGTAGGTTTAAACATATTAGCTAATCTCATCCTAGATAACCTAAAACAAAAACTTTCTACGGCAAATATCAAATGAAATTGTGCGTTTTTTTAAAAATAAATAAAATATAGATGGCGCACTGAATTTGTCTGGGTATGTGGGCATTTAAAAAGTGTGATGTATGACATTTATAAAAATGGCTTCGTATACGATACAACAACGCGTTCAAATTGTTCAATTATTTTATGAAAATCAACGTTCTGTGAAAAGAGTTTTTAGAAAATTACGTGAATTTTATGGTTTACATAATCGTCCATCTGAAAGCACTATTGCTCGAATTATTAAAAAATTTCAAGAGACCGGTTCCGTGGAAGATCAAAAAAGTGAAAAATACAGTCGTAGTGGTTCACAAGAAAATATTGGCTTGGTTCGTGAAAGTGTTACTAAAGATCCTGAAATGTCCATTAGACGACGTTCACAACAACTTGGAGTTATTGGATTAACAACATGGCGTATTTTACACAAAGATTTAACTCTGAAGGCATATAAGGGACCGACCTGTGAGAGCTCGCATTGTCATGGTGGAGAATGGTTTGTCGTTTTCGGTTTGTTTTCCTTATTTCTTCAAGGACTTTTGGCAAACAAATAGTTGTGTACCCTTCGGAATTGACCGTTCTACAACTTTCTAAAGGCACGGTTGCAACATGGCTGATTTTTCCGAAAAAACAAGCGACCATTTGTTTTGATGTGCTTCAAGCGCGAACAACTTTTGTTGGTTCTGGCTCACCTTGGAGTACCCACACAATCGACTGCTGTTTACTATTGGGCTCATACGTATAGATCCAAGATTCATCACCGGTGACGACTTTATAAATGTTCTTGAAGCACCGCCATTGCATTTTTTGTGCATTTCTTGGCACCAATCGACGCGAGCTTTTTTTTTTTGAGCAGTTGTCGAATTATGTGGTACCCAACGTGAACATAGCTTCTTAACGGCTAAATGTTCAAGCAGGATCTTATGCACGCTGGTGTTACTAATACCTAGAGATGCCTCGATCTCACGGTATGTCACATGACGGCCTTGCATTATCAATTCAGGCACTGCATCAATATTTTCCGACACAACAACATTTATGGGGCGACCTTCACGAATTTCATCGTCCAAAGAGCGCCGTCCAAGTTTGAATTCACTATGCCAACAATATACTGTAGTTTTCGATGGTGCTTCATCACCATGTAAATAATTCAGCTCGTAAATGCATTCTTGTTGAAATAATCCACGCCGAAAGTTATGAAAAATAATTGCACGAAAATGTTCGCGAGTTAATTCCATTTTTTCGCTGACATAAAAAGTTACTGTCAACAATAGAAATAACGACCCGGATAATAAAACTGTCAAGGTAAATATATTGTCAAAAATGACAAACTTCACGATGCAGTCATCAGATCGGAGGCAACACTAACAGTGTTGTCAGTTCCCGAAATATAAGCGGCTACCCTCGTATATTATCGCTGTTGTAATATTTTTCTTCATATTTTACAATGTTTCCTAAAAATTACAAGTGAATTATCCAATTTAAAAGTTACCAAAGAAGTTGATTTTAACAAAATAAACACATTTTTTTACTAGCGAAAACGCCATCCAAAATTAAAGGAGCCTTTAGGATATAAAATTCAAAGCGACGAGGTATCCGCTCGAGACAGAATCGAAAGTGGAAAGTCGCGCGAAGAATACGTGCGTTTTGATAAATTCCGACAAACTGAATTAATAAACACGTCGTTGCTTTTATCATGAAAAGTCTTTCGGGGTTAATTTTATTAGTAAAAACCGCCTTTTTCAGATCCCGTGAGGCACATGATTTTAATGTTGTCCTTGTAAGATCCAATTTTTTCAACTTACTTAAAATGAATACTTCTTTTTCAATTTAACAAATATAATTCTCTTACGAATCGTTGGGAGTTTTACAAGTGTGGTCTGATAAGTTTCCGACCTAACAAAGATACAAGACGTTTTTTCTTAAAATTTATATTTATTTTTCTACATGGTCTCCTTGTAACTCTACGCACTTCTCCCAGCGATGCTCCCATCTCTTTAACCTGTCCAAATAGTACTCGGCGTTTTCTTCTGCAAAATAATTGTTCACGAAAGTGATTGCCTCCTCATTTGACGAAAATCTCTGTCCTCCGAGCGCAATTTTTAGACGAGGGAACAAAAAGACGTCACCTGGGGCTAGATCTGGTGAGTAAGGCGGATGGTGTAGCAGTTCAAACTGTAATTCGTTGATTTTGAGCATGGTGTGAGACGGCGCGTTATCTTGGTGAAACACGATTCTCTTTTTCTGCAAATGTGGCCGTCTTTCCACAATTTCTACCCTCAGCTAGTCAAGTAATGATGCGTAGCATGCTCCTGTAACAGATTTTCCTTTTTGAAGATAATCGATTAAGATAATTCCATGACTATCCCAAAAAACAGTCGCCATCACTTTGGCAGCCGAAAAAATAGTTTTTGCTTTTATTGGAGCTGGTTCTCCCTTTGCAGTCCACTAATTTGACTGTATTTTTGTTTCGGGCGTATAATGGTGCATCCAAGTTTCGTATACAGTAATTAATCGGCGCGAAAACTTGGATTTATCGCCCCAACAGAGCGTTGGAAATCAAAATTCGAACACGTTTTTCGTCTAACGTTAGCAAACGCGGCACCCAACGCGCGGACAGCTTTCTCATACCTAAATCTTGATTTAACATATGACAAACACGTTCTTTGAACATATTCGTAGCTTTTGCTATCTCTCTCACTTTAATTTGACGGTCGTCTAGCACCAATTGGTGAACTTTAGCGATGTTATCGTCAGTGGTCGCAGTTTTTGGACGTCCCGAACGTTCATCTCCTCCCAAGCTCTTACGGCCACGTTTAAATTCAGCTGCACAATATTTCACTGTAAATGATGGTGCAGAGTCCCCGTACACAGAATTCAACTTATCTTTGATTTGCGTAGGCGTATTGCCTTTCAAAAACAAATATTTAATGACAGCTCAATACTCGACACACACATCGACTCACTCAAACGACTGTCAAATAACAACTGCGTGACCAAAATGGCTGAAACTTACCCTGAGTACCTGACAATAGATACACAACTACATTCCCTGGCTTTTGTTGATGAATGCTGCCACCTTCACGTTGAGGTCGGAAATTTTTCAGACCACCCTCGTAATGTTGTGGAAACTGTCTATTGAAAAATTGTTTTTATTGTTAAAATGGAAGTACTATAAGAGTACTTGATTATACGTCTGTTTCTATTTTTTCACGATTTCTTGACAAGACGCAGCGCGTAACTCTATTATCTTTAATACATGTAACTACTGATGAATCATACCTTGCCTCAGAATAAGAAGTTATTCAAATATTACGCCAAAATAGTACATATTTTGAAGAGACTTCATTGCTTCTTGGACAAGCAAGTTTAATATGAATAAATGCGTGCCAGATATCCGCCATTTTTCATAACCTGTAAACGTTTAATTACATTTTTGCATTGTTTTATTTTAATAATATTTAATCTTAATTTTGGATAGATTGTACATATTAATCCAAAAACTAACGTTTGTACAATCATACTTCCATTAAAATGAATTGTTTTTCATTTAATGGATAACAAGTGCCTCCCTCTGTCGTCCACTATACTGAACGGCAAAGCGAGAAGCGCGTCTGTCTCGCTTGTCGATAACTACGTTATTAGAGCGTATAAGACAGACGCATTGCGTAACGGCTATTTGCCGATTAAAAGAATGTTAAAAGCAATCATTCTATTATTAATAACACCCTATTTTCTACATATGTTTCACCGATATCACGGATCGTCAGGCAGATTTGTGTTATTAATAAACGATTCCTTGGTAGCGTCTATCATATCATTTCGATACAGATAAATAATGGACAACAAGCGCCTCCCTCTGTCGTCCACTATACTTTTAACATTCTTTTAATCGGCAAATAGCCGTTACGCAATGCGTCTGTCTTATACGCTCTAATAACGTAGTTATCGACAAGCGTGATAGACGCGTTTCTCGGTTTGTCGTTCAGTATAGTGGACGAGAGAGGGAAGCGCTTGTTATCCATTATTTTTCTGTGTCGAAATGATATGATAGACGCTACAAAGGAATCGTTCATTAATAACACAAATCTGCCTGTGATATCGGTGAAACATATGTAGTAGATAGGGTGTTATTAATAATAGAATGATTCCTTTTAACATTATTTTTCATTTACTTTTATATAATAATGAAAAAGATTAATATTCTTGACAAACTACTACATCACAACTGTTTATGTCTCATTTTTATGGTAAGTTACATTTTTAAGGTGTTGTCCTCGTTTTAGCGGGATATTTGAATCACTCCGTCTTATATTGAGACAAAGTATAGACAAATGTATATGTATATGTTCGTATTTTGCGGCGTTATCGATACACTGGCAAACTTTAGTGGTTTAAACTTGTGTAAGGACCTTATTTTGAAATCTCTCAAGACAAGAGTTTTATATCTCGGTTTCTAGCTACAAGTGTATCTCATTTTTGGATTCGATAAGTCCCAAAAACTCCCCGAGCAATACATTTTAGCATTTTATTTTTGCTAACTCGTTGTAGACCATTGCATTAACAACCTCCATGCACCAAATTGCAAATTCACTTTATTAACAGACCGTCTATATGCATCTGTATTGAATAAACATTTTTGTAGATGCAAAACTTAAGAGTAGTGTCCAAACACAATCGTTAATGTATATTATTTTCAAATCATTACGTTTTAACGAGATATTGCAAAAACGCATTATATCCTCTGAATTGCTTTTGTAATTCGAATAATTCCATCGCAAACGTTGTTTGGAATTAACAAATAAAGAATCTGGAGCTACAAAATATGTACAAAGCTATTCTTATGATGCCAGCTGTTATTACAATATCTCGCAAAAGCATTTCCACTCATGAATTTTTCATTTTGTACACGTAAGACGTAAGATTCCGAGAGTACAGAATGGGAAAACATTAATTTTCAGGGCTACTGGGAACTATGGGACGTCGCTTGAGTATATCTGAAGACGGTGAAATATGTAAGCTTGTGTCTTTGTGCTATATAACGTATCAGTGTGTTTCTTTTTCCTTTTTTTGCGTGTGACAAGCTTTTTCCATATTTTTACCTAATCGAACTGATTTGACTTTTTTATTTTCGACAGCGTTCATACGTTTTTGATGTGCTTATTTTCTTACCGTACTTTTTCTTTGTATAACCATTCATTCTGAAATTCAATATATTATTCCGGGTGTTCCCTGACATAATTGCCATAGCTTAAAGATCTGTTACTGAAGCAATTTAAGGTTAAAAATGTCTAATGAACATACCATATGTATGCCCAAAACTGTATCGTACAAGCATTTGAAGTTGTGATTCATCAGTTATTATTCATTCCAACAGTAAACATCAATACGTAAACTTACAGTGTTACATTAAAATACTCTAACTTTTTCAAATGAAGGATACGCCGATATTCCTTTTGTTCATGGATCGTGTAATGGAAATGGACGAGTGCCATTTGATGAATTGCGTCAGCGATTTCCCACTTGTAAAGTGCCTTATAGAACTGTTAGCAATGTCCATCGATTTTTAAGAGAAATAGAATAAGTTTCCTGCAGCTACTTCTGAATGTCCCGTGCAAGAATAAGCAATACTTAATATTGTTAACGTTCAACCTTCTACTAGTATCCGAAGAATAGCCAATAGATGAGCGCATGGAGAACTTTACACAATTTCGATTTGTATTCGTGCCATATCTTGCCAAAACGGACACCGTGTATTTTGGCTTTCAACGGTACAGATCATGTGCGGAATTTGTTTTCGTACGGGTATTTTTGCCGTAGTTTTTTAGGTGCGACACTGTTTAACTATCTACTGATAATGACAACTTAGTTGAAGAGGGCAAGGGGTTATATATCACCCTCAAGTGATTAAGTTAACCAACCACTGGCTCCATCAAAATTACCAGAACAAGCTTTGAAACCTGGCGACTACGCATCAAGACTTGAATTTAGTCGCAGACTAGTGCGAAGTCGAGGACTTTGTCGGAATCGGAAAATATCGTTTAGTGATGAAACCTCCACCACCAGGAACGGCATCAATAACACCGGGAATTCACATTTTTGCGAGCTCGAAAATCCTATTTTAAACGCAGATTTTCGGCGAATGTTTGGTGTGATATTGACAGCCGTCTCATTGGTCCGTTTATAATCGAAGAACGTCTCACGGCAGTATTTACGTTTCTCTACGATGGCGCACAGATTTTTTTGAGGCTCAGCGATTGCCAAGGCCACCAGACTTATATCCCCTACATTATTTTTATGGGGAAGGCTGGAAAATTTGGTGTACACAGAACAACTTGAAAAAGAGAACCACTTGCTGCTAGAACTATGGACGCCGCAGAAATTATTCGTGCTCATCCTGAAACTAATAGCAGAGCCACATCTTCAATTACAAGAAGAAATAGACTGTATATACAGCAACTGGGTGGACATTTTGATCAATGGTTTTGAATCAACGCAAAAGCTCGCCTTTATTGTTGTAAAACTTCGATAAACTCTCGATTGAAACATCCTCATGACGCCGTCTTTGGTCCATTGTGAGTAGCCGCAGCACTCATCTTGCGTACAGCTTTCTCATGTCCAAATTTTTAGTCAACGCGAGATGTACAACACTTCTTAAAATGTCTACTATATCTGTTAACTCGCGCACTTTCAGTCGACGGTCATCTAATACATTTTGTGGATTCTCTCCACCATTTTTTGGCACCTTATTTTGTCGACCACTGCGATGTTCGCCTTGGCAGCTCGTACGGCCTCGTTTAAACTCTTTTACCCAATATTTTACTGTTGTGAACGAAGGAGCAGACTCGCCCAGAGTAGAATCTAGCTTCGATTTGATGTCGGTTGGACTGACGGCTTTCAAATGAACGTATTGTATCACATGTTATCACATAACACTTTCATGTTTATAAATTCACTGAAAGCGTTCACTATTGATGGTTGCTGAACAAATACTAAAGAATGTGGCGTCGTCAAACTTCGAATTTAAACGTCCCACCTTCGTTATTCTTTCAAACAACAACCGCCATCCATATGTCAGGTCGGATACTTCTAGAACTAGTTCGTGTGTGTAATTGGTGCTTTATAGAAAGTATCCATTCTTGCTCTCGGAATAACAACACTGCTGGTAATTCTTGTTCCATGTTGTAGTATTAATGTAGTAGTAATTATGATGGAGCAACAGCTTCAGTACTAACCTAAACAAAAGTCTGCTACTTGCATCAGTTCTGCGACCAGTAAGTAAAACCATTTCTATCCAATAACAGTTTATAATCGGTTTTAATCACGTTTAGAATAAACACCATCGATTTCGAAAGTCGAATATTTTAAAAATCTCTTCTCAATCATTTTTGATATAATTTAGTAAGAAACATAATGCTAATACCAAATCACAGAAGCATATTCCAGTTTAGTTCGAACGCAGGTATAACAATGGGTGTTTTTTAAGCTGCATGAGAACTATCTATATCGATAACTATGGTTTAACAGCTGATAAAGTCAAACTGTGTTGACATTTCTGTTCAGTAAGATTTGGCAAGTCATTATGAATCGGTTAACACCAGAAAAACGCTTCCAAATTGTGGAAATTAACTTTGAAAGAAATAAATCTGTTCGCGAAGTCCATAGAGCACTTCGTCCATTTTACGGTCAACATAATCGGCCTAGTGAGCAAGCAATTCGTGCAGTTATTGATCGTTTTCGCACTACTTTTACTCTTCTCGATTCAAAACCATCAACGAGACAAAGAAATGTGCGTACCGAAGATAATATTGCTGCTGTAGCGCGAAGTATTGTAGAAGACGCCGAAATGTCGATTCGTCGTTCTCAACTCGTTGGCCTTTGGCCTTCGACTACGTAGAAAATTTTGCGTAAGAATCTTGGTTTACGTGCCTATAAAATACAGCTCGTGCAAGAATTGAAACCAAAAGACCATCGTTTGCGTCGCATTTTTGCTGTTTGGGTTTATTTGAAACTGGCCGAGGATGAGCACTTTTATCAGAGAATTGTGTTTAGTGATAATGCTCATTTCTGGTTAAATGGCTACGTCAATAAGCAAAATTGCCGTATTTGGAGCGAAGACAATCCTCAAGCCGTTAACGAACACCATTATATCCATTAAAATTGACTGTTTAGTGCGGTATACACGCTGGCGACATCATCGGACCTTATTCCTTTCGAAATGAGGAAGGAGCTGCCGTTACGGTGAATGGCGAGCACTATCGTGTCATGCTGACTGAATTTTTGTTTCCAAAAATTAATCAGTTAACATTGATGACATTTGGTTCCAACAAGACGGCGCAACTTGCCATACAGCGCGGTTAACAATCGATTTACTGCAAAATCAATTTGGTGACAACTTTATTTCCGGAAGTGGTCCTGTTCACTGGCCCCCTCGTTCGTACGATTTAACGTCTCTATATTACTTTTTATGGGGCTATGTTAAGTTATTAGTTTATGCCGACAAACCGGCAACTCTTGAAGCATTGGAAGTTAATATTCAAGCCACCATTCACGCCATACAGTCAAATTTATTGGAAAAAGTAGTCCAAAATTGGACTGATCGAATGGACCATGTAACTCGTAGCCGCGGCGGACATATGCCGGAAATCATATTTAAAAAATAAATTCCATGAAATTATCTACCAGATTATAATAAAAAAAATTCATTTCAACAATATTTCTGTGTTGTATTATCATTTTAAATTCTCAAACTCTTAAGAAAACACCCTAGACAAAGCTTTCAAGGTGTCCTGATTACTAAATGTCTTACAACACCATGTTCTGTAAATGACAAAGCGAATCAAAACTGGGGATATCTTTTCATTCTGCTTTGTCCTCTTGAAATAATATTTCGATAGATATAATACTGAAAGATGTAGAGATTTTCACATTTACTGTATGTCACTATTGCACACTTGTCTAGGTTTAATTAATTATATAATAATTATTATTTTCTTTCTCTTACACCAGGCATTAATAACATTAAATTTTTTTGTAAAAGTAAGCAATCTGACTGAAAGGCTACCTACATTGTAGTAGATTTTCATGTCATCTGGAGAAGCTAAAACATTAGAGTCCAGAATTTCCAGTAGGCCATTTAGAACCCAAATTTATACTCTGTGGCACATCCAAGGGGCGGTGAAGGGATCAAACGTACAACCGTTATACTGGACTAACCGTCTTAAGCTTTAGATATTCATAAATAAAAGCCGTATTTTTCATTGTCTTGATGATAATTTATTTAGCTTTGCTTATAATTCGTTTTATAATTTGATTTGTCATTGTACATATTTTGCTATGTATTTTTGATTTACGCGTGGCACAATATTATTTACACCGCAACGGCTACGATCTACCTTCTTTCTCTAGTTTAATTCGGCTTTCATTATAGGGATTTATATCGCCTAGATACTAACTCAAAAAATTATCTTTTCTGTTCCAGTTACGCCGCCCGCGCAAAGAGTTCAATTCATACTTTTTCATACTATTTTTGATTTACGCGTGGCACAATATTATTTACACCGCAACGGCTACGATCTATCTTCTTTCTCTACTTTAATTCGGCTTTCATTATAGGGATTTATATCGCCTAGATACTAACTCAAAAAATTATCTTTTCTGTTCCAGTTACGCCGCCCGCGCAAAGAGTTCAATTCATACTTTTTCATACTATTTTTGATTTACGCGTGGCACAATATTATTTACACCGCAACGGCTACGATCTATCTTCTTTCTCTACTTTAATTCGGCTTTCATTATAGGGATTTATATCGCCTAGATACTAACTTAAAAAATTATCTTTTCTGTTCCAGTTACGCCGCCCGCGCAAAGAGTTCAATTCATACTTTTTCATACTATTTTTGATCTACGCGTGGCACAATATTATTTACACCGCAACGGCTACGATCTATCTTCTTTCTCTACTTTAATTCGGCTTTCATTATAGGGATTTATATCGCCTAGATACTAACTCAAAAAATTATCTTTTCTGTTCCAGTTACGCCGCCCGCGCAAAGAGTTCAATTCATACTTTTTCATACTATTTTTGATCTACGCGTGGCACAATATTATTTACACCGCAACGGCTACGATCTATCTTCTTTCTCTACTTTAATTCGGCTTTCATTATAGGGATTTATATCGCCTAGATACTAACTCAAAAAATTATCTTTTCTGTTCCAGTTACGCCGCCCGCGCAAAGAGTTCAATTCATACTTTTTCATACTATTTTTGATCTACGCGTGGCACAATATTATTTACACCGCAACGGCTACGATCTATCTTCTTTCTCTACTTTAATTCGGCTTTCATTATAGGGATTTATATCGCCTAGATACTAACTCAAAAAATTATCTTTTCTGTTCCAGTTACGCCGCCCGCGCAAAGAGTTCAATTCATACTTTTTCATACTATTTTTGATCTACGCGTGGCACAATATTATTTACACCGCAACGGCTACGATCTACCTTCTTTCTCTAGTTTAATTCGGCTTTCATTATAGGGATTTATATCGCCTAGATACTAACTCAAAAAATTATCTTTTCTGTTCCAGTTACGCCGCCCGCGCAAAGAGTTCAATTCATACTTTTTCATACTATTTTTGATCTACGCGTGGCACAATATTATTTACACCGCAACGGCTACGATCTATCTTCTTTCTCTACTTTAATTCGGCTTTCATTATAGGGATTTATATCGCCTAGATACTAACTCAAAAAATTATCTTTTCTGTTCCAGTTACGCCGCCCGCGCAAAGAGTTCAATTCATACTTTTTCATACTATTTTTGATTTACGCGTGGCACAATATTATTTACACCGCAACGGCTACGATCTATCTTCTTTCTCTACTTTAATTCGGCTTTCATTATAGGGATTTATATCGCCTAGATACTAACTCAAAAAATTATCTTTTCTGTTCCAGTTACGCCGCCCGCGCAAAGAGTTCAATTCATACTTTTTCATACTATTTTTGATTTACGCGTGGCACAATATTATTTACACCGCAACGGCTACGATCTATCTTCTTTCTCTACTTTAATTCGGCTTTCATTATAGGGATTTATATCGCCTAGATACTAACTCAAAAAATTATCTTTTCTGTTCCAGTTACGCCGCCCGCGCAAAGAGTTCAATTCATACTTTTTCATACTATTTTTGATCTACGCGTGGCACAATATTATTTACACCGCAACGGCTACGATCTATCTTCTTTCTCTACTTTAATTCGGCTTTCATTATAGGGATTTATATCGCCTGGATACTAACTCAAAAAATTATCTTTTCTGTTCCAGTTACGCCGCCCGCGCAAAGAGTTCAATTTATACTTTTTCATACTATTTTTGATCTACGCGTGGCACAATATTATTTACACCGCAACGGCTACGATCTATCTTCTTTCTCTACTTTAATTCGGCTTTCATTATAGGGATTTATATCGCCTAGATACTAACTCAAAAAATTATCTTTTCTGTTCCAGTTACGCCGCCCGCGCAAAGAGTTCAATTCATACTTTTTCATACTATTTTTGATCTACGCGTGGCACAATATTATTTACACCGCAACGGCTACGATCTATCTTCTTTCTCTACTTTAATTCGGCTTTCATTATAGGGATTTATATCGCCTAGATACTAACTCAAAAAATTATCTCTTCTGTTCCAGTTACGCCGCCCGCGCAAAGAGTTCAATTCATACTTTTTCATACTATTTTTGATTTACGCGTGGCACAATATTATTTACACCGCAACGGCTACGATCTATCTTCTTTCTCTACTTTAATTCGGCTTTCATTATAGGGATTTATATCGCCTAGATACTAACTCAAAAAATTATCTTTTCTGTTCCAGTTACGCCGCCCGCGCAAAGAGTTCAATTCATACTTTTTCATACTATTTTTGATCTACGCGTGGCACAATATTATTTACACCGCAACGGCTACGATCTATCTTCTTTCTCTACTTTAATTCGGCTTTCATTATAGGGATTTATATCGCCTAGATACTAACTCAAAAAATTATCTTTTCTGTTCCAGTTACGCCGCCCGCGCAAAGAGTTCAATTCATACTTTTTCATACTATTTTTGATCTACGCGTGGCACAATATTATTTACACCGCAACGGCTACGATCTATCTTCTTTCTCTACTTTAATTCGGCTTTCATTATAGGGATTTATATCGCCTAGATACTAACTCAAAAAATTATCTCTTCTGTTCCAGTTACGCCGCCCGCGCAAAGAGTTCAATTCATACTTTTTCATACTATTTTTGATTTACGCGTGGCACAATATTATTTACACCGCAACGGCTACGATCTATCTTCTTTCTCTACTTTAATTCGGTTTTCATTATAGGGATTTATATCGCCTAGATACTAACTCAAAAAATTATCTTTTCTGTTCTAGTTACGCCGCCCGCGCAAAGAGTTCAATTCATACTTTTTCATACTATTTTTGATCTACGCGTGGCACAATATTATTTACACCGCAACGGCTACGATCTATCTTCTTTCTCTACTTTAATTCGGCTTTCATTATAGGGATTTATATCGCCTAGATACTAACTCAAAAAATTATCTTTTCTGTTCCAGTTACGCCGCCCGCGCAAAGAGTTCAATTCATACTTTTTCATACTATTTTTGATCTACGCGTGGCACAATATTATTTACACCGCAACGGCTACGATCTATCTTCTTTCTCTACTTTAATTCGGCTTTCATTATAGGGATTTATATCGCCTAGATACTAACTCAAAAAATTATCTTTTCTGTTCCAGTTACGCCGCCCGCGCAAAGAGTTCAATTCATACTTTTTCATACTATTTTTGATTTACGCGTGGCACAATATTATTTACACCGCAACGGCTACGATCTATCTTCTTTCTCTACTTTAATTCGGCTTTCATTATAGGGATTTATATCGCCTAGATACTAACTCAAAAAATTATCTTTTCTGTTCCAGTTACGCCGCCCGCGCAAAGAGTTCAATTCATACTTTTTCATACTATTTTTGATTTACGCGTGGCACAATATTATTTACACCGCAACGGCTACGATCTATCTTCTTTCTCTACTTTAATTCGGCTTTCATTATAGGGATTTATATCGCCTAGATACTAACTCAAAAAATTATCTTTTCTGTTCCAGTTACGCCGCCCGCGCAAAGAGTTCAATTCATACTCGGCGAAGATGTCGACGAGGGCGCCCACGAAAGTCATCCGATCTTCTCCGAAATGGAGGAACTGGTCGGCGAAGGTGAAGAAATGGAATGGAAGGAAACGGCCAGATGGATAAAGTTCGAGGAGGACGTGGAAGAAGGTGGGAATCGCTGGTCGAAACCGCACGTCGCCACGTTATCGCTGCACTCCCTCTTCGAACTGAGGAGCTTGATACTGAACGAAACGGTGATACTCGACATGGAGGCGACGCAAGTCGAACAGATCTCCGACATTATCATCGAGAATATGGTGAATGCGGGTTCGCTGTCTTTGGAGAAGAAAGAGAGGGTTAAGGACGCGCTGTTGAAAAGGCACAAACACCAACATCAAACTAAGAAACCGGTTCTTCCTATAATACGGTCCTTCGCGGAAATTGGACGAAATCATTCCAGCTCCAAAAGTATGTATTCAACCGTGATGTAAATCCAGTCCATAATTATTTATTTGGAATATTCAGAGCAAAATGCTGGCAAATTAATGTTTTTAAGGTCTTCTAAGTAATTAAAATTTTATCTTCTTCTGGACTCTCGGGCTGGAACCGCGTCACTGGTATAACTGCCGACGTTTCGTACCCACTCGTATGGGACATCTTCAGGGCTCGACTACTGCTAGTGTCTGTCGCACTGAAACTGACTTGACCAGTGACGAGTGACTCGGTTTCAGCCCGGAAGCTCAGAAGCAGATAACTCAATTGAATTTAAAAATTATCGAATGGAACTATGCGGGAGTTCTAACTGTTTAAATTCTATATGTGGAATCTTCCATAGCTTTGTTCTTAAAAACCCTAAGATATTTTGGCGATTCGTTGGACAAAAGAAGGAAAACTGAAGAATCCCCGACAGCTTTGGATTTGGTGATGCATTAGCGGATCCAAATAAAATAGTTGAAGCCTTTGCTAAAACTTTTTCAAAGGTATGTCAGTCAGGGATAGTCTCATTCACATCGACTGTTGAGGAAAACCTGAACAACTTTTACAGTGGAACCTTCTCAGAGAGCGAAACACTGACAGCCACAGACCATCTTAAGACTAACTATACAACAGGTCATAATAGATTACCCAATTTTATAATGAAGAACTCTGTTTCTATTCCATACTATAAAATATATAAAAAAGGAAGCAAATATGATATTCTGCAATAAGATTTTTGAACAATTGCTTTATGACAGGCTATGCAACTCCAGTCAGTGTTTTATTTCCACGTCATAGTATGGGTTCATGTCAGGAAGAGCAACTTGAACTAATTTATCCAAAATTACCCAGTATAACAGTTTTACTATCGATTCAAAAGATCAGGTCGATGTTATTTATACTGACTTTGCGAAAGCCTTTGATACTATCGATCATACCATTTTATTATCTAAATTGAACTACTGTGTAATGTTTACATCAACAATCTTCTGTCATTACTTGACTCCTGCGTATGTATTAGCTTGTGTTTACGGCTTAAAAATCTAACGGAAAATAATATCGACCTCCGATTGCAAAGCTCCGCAGAATAATTTTTTGGAAATAAATATATTTATTTTTCGACATAATCTCCTTTCAGCTCTATACACTTTTCCCAGCGATGTTCAATAAGTTCGATACCCTTTTTATAATAAGAACTGTCTTGTTTCTCAAAATAGCCATTAACTGCCGACATCACTTCTTCATCGTTGGAAAATCTTTGACCACTGAGGCAGTTTCTCATGTTTGGGAATAGTGTGCATGAGGTAGCAATTCAAGCTTTAATTCATTAAATTTGGCCATTGCAATAACGGATTTATAAGCTGGTGCATTGTCTAACTACCGACGTTTCGTACCCACTCGTATGGGACATCTATGTATATGGACATTTTCACGGCTCAACATCCTCAAGGATCAACTGCGCAATAAACAGTAGCAGTAGTTGAGCCCTGAAGATGTCCCATACGAGTGGGTACGAAACGTCGGCAGTTATACCAGTGACGCGGTTCCAGCCCGAAAGCCCAGAAGAAGATTCATTAAAATTTTCTTTATATTTCATAGATCTAACACCTTTTCCAATCCGTTAAAATATATAAAATCGTAAAAAATGAAGTTCAAGCTCCCCATGCATATTTCAATAAAAACCTCTTGCTTAATGGACTACTTGCAATTCTCATTCCTAAATTATTCATAAAGACTTCTCGAGCACTGACCTAAAGGATTCTCCATAATTAAACCTTTGCCATTGTACAGAGTATTATTTAATTTATGATAATTGTAGGTTAAATTTTGGACATAAAGTAATGCATATAGAAAACAAAGGGCAACATCTTTATCGGAATTTTTAAAAAATAAAAAATGAATAATTTAATAAACGAATTGACTTAAACGATTCTCCGTTATTAAATCTAGAGAATAACAAGTTTAGTAGCCCAGTAGGACGTGTTCTCCCAAAGTTTCCAATTTATTCTCATTGTACGTGAAGAAAATCAACGAAAATCCTTCTGTTCTAGGTGAAAAGTTAATAATGTTTCACCAGATTTATTTTACTGAACGAGGATCATTTCAAAAGTAACAGAACCTAGCATTTTGCCCTGTATATATTCCAAACATAGTATTCTTTTGTAATTAACAAATTTAATGTAAAAACTCTTTCTTCCCGAGCAAATAACCAGCAGTCGCACAAAGTTGCTTCGCAAAGAGCAAGCGCAAACTTAACTGCGCATTAGATCAGCTATTTCTAACACACGATTTCAGCTGGCTACTTAAATTTTTCTATAGAATTGCTGTCCAAAAAGAGCTCAACGAAACTCGTCCAAGTATCGGAGGAAACCGCAGCTACGCAAAAGAGAAACGGTTCATACTTGTCCGTTCCAGGTTAGAATTTTTTATGACGATAGGCGCGCTTCATGCACGTACGAATAAAAGGTCTCATAATAAACGACATAATATTTATAAATATAGATGGCTCTGAAATTATACATGTAGAATTAATAGCAAATTGTAGAAACACTTTGATCCAAGAATATTTTTTTTTTGTATTTTAATATTTTGTGTCTTTTAATCATCACCTAGCCATTGTAAATATTCATCTCTAAGTATATTGTAATTGCAATTATTGCCAGTAGATGCTTGTGTTAATATAACGTGACAGTAGATTCTTATATGAGTTTTTTATAAAGAGGACATAATCGGTGAACTATTATCTGCATTAAAACTGTAAATATTCACAATAAAATTGCAAATAGACAGTAGTATTAAAACATATAATGTTTTCCATATAATTTTTTGTTTCAATACAAAATCACAAGAAAATGTCCATGACTCGGATAGAAATAAAACTTCTATAGAAGTACTTGTATTACTTTATTCGCATTGAATAAAACTGTTGAACCCTACAAACACATGTTGCATATAAACAGCAATTACCAAATACAGTATAATGAATAGGCTTGTCATTTACTGACAATCTGACAATCTGATGCAAGCGAAACAAATATTAACAATCGACGATGCATAAAATGAAGAAAAGTAAATACTTTTAAAATTTCTGAAACACTTAGTTTGTTTATAGCTGTTATTATGTAACGTAAAGTGGATAACTTTGGTGAAAAGTTTGCACCATTTGGTATTTTTACACATTTGCCTCAATCAACAATAACGAACCGATAGAAACACCATAAAGAATTTGTCTTGATCTGGTAAAATCGAAATCTATTTATAAGACTTACACCATTCAAGACAAAAAAGGAATAATGTTAATATGATGAAGAGAGAGTTGCTACACCTCCTAATCTGTTATAGCGTTTGGAAATTCCACCCGGCCTTGAGCTTACTCCGGGGTGAGAACCATGCATTACTATGTTATGTGGACGCCACAGTATTACAGAATCTCCAAACGCCGTCTGATACTTAAGACGAGTCGATGTCCAGGCGAGCAATAATTCAATATGCAGATGGCCAAGGAGGATACAGGCGTAACTAGCAATACAAATAAAAGAAAAGAGAAAAGCCATTAGTGCCAAAATTGTATAATTGCGTAAATAGTGATGTCAGAGAAAAAAAGATAAAAACTTAAATATAATAACTCTACTGCGCTAGTAAAAACTTGAATTTAATTATTGTCGACTGGTAAAGACAAAAAAGAGAATTTAATAATATAACACATATATTCAATACAAAATTAAACATTGTAAATCATTCCCCCAAATATACGCATATTAGGTTAACAATAATTAATTTTAATCACAATCGATTTGGAATTTCATAATAAAATATTTTGCAACCTGTATAATATTTAAGTTACTAATGTTAAAAATAATAATTGGGCAAGAAAAATATCTATCGTGCAAAATTAAATGTCAAAATAAAGGTCACAATGTACTTGCGTTAAACGAAAGATGGCAAATAACTTTTACTCAAGCCAAACGACTGTACAAAAACTACACGCGATAACGCTAGAACATGTCTAATTAATGAAATGGAGATCAATTTATTATATATTTGAAATACAGAAAATGAGGATTGAAATTACTAGAATGACTAAAAAAAGACTAATTTTCTAACTTGAAATAATTGCCACTTAAATTAACGAGATTGATCCCAGCACTAAACTATTTACTGAATCAATTAAACGTTGAAAGTTTACTGGATACATTTAATTAAGAAACGACTCAAATTGGCTAGATTTATCTCAAAAAAAATTAATTACCGACTTAGTAAGTATAATAGAATTTAATCCTAGCATTCTTGACACGTAGGAAACGAAATACATGTATCGCATCTCAATAGCGACCTGACCTTATTGCGATACCAATTCGTGAGATTGCTACAGATGGATAACTGCGTTCGGTTCTGCTCCCCACTCTGAAAGTAGACTTTTTTGTAGGTGATATAAGCCTCAGGAAAAGAAAAAACACTCAAAATGCTTTAGGTTCTCCTCCCTACTCTGAAAGTAATCTTTTACGTACGTGATATAAGCCTCAAGGGAAAAAAAGACACTCAAGATGCTTTAGGTTCTGCTCCCTACTCTAAAAGTAATCTTTTACGTACGTGATATAAGCCTCAAGGAAAAGAAAAAACACTCAATAAGCCAGAAAAAGAAGCACGACGAAACTTAATTTTCGTAGATAAAAGCTAGTGAGAACAAACTATCTTGCTGCTTGTCTTAAGCATTGATGGAGATTGCTAAAAATAGTTTTACAAGGCACTTTGCCAGTGAGAAACTGCCGACGATATTCATGAACTGCCGCTCGTCCATTTTCATTACACAATCTATAAACAAAGTGAACATTGGCGTATTCTTGATTCTTTAATGTAACACAAAAAATAAACATTTTAAATTAACGTTTATTGTCAAAATGAATAATAACTAATCTATCACAACCACAACCAACTTTTGAATAACAACAAAACCAACAGCGGTACTTAATGTTTAAATTATTAGGGTTATCTGACACTTCAAATGTTTATAGCTCAATTACGATAGAACTTTGGGGCATATGTGATACCCAAAAAATCAACGATTCATACGGTATTCGTTGGCTTTTTGAGCTCTCATTGAAATGTTGTCAAAACAGTTCTTCTACGAACCGGCAAGATACTCAAGAACTCAACTCTTTAGAAGACTTCTAAATAAACGTTGCAAGTGAAACGAATTTCTTCTTCATTACTTAGACAATGAATAAGAAATTAATTTTACTTGCATTTAAATACAAAAACTTTAATAATAATTACAATAAAAGTATTACAGTAATCCTTCTTATGGAGATACAAATCTAAAAGCTATATTAATTTGTCGTTTTATGATGTATTGTATAATACCATGCAGTACCAGTCGCGTACAGTCCAAGCTAGAAACCATAAATATGTGAGTTGAAGGAAGTATCTGGCATTAGGCCGAGAAAGTGCGAGAAAAATTTTACCCTAATAATAATCGAGTAAGTGACAATCACGTTGTAATATTGTTTATACGTATATATAAAATAAACGACCCTTTACGCCTCTGCCTTGTACGCCTACTAAACGAACGCCTACGATTCCATTTATAGGAAATCAAGGTTCATCTTTCCTAATGCTAAAGTATCTGTGGGATATACGTACATATATGATTCTAGTAAGGGGTTTTCCAATAGGGACTTGACAACTTTAATTCAATTTGTGAACGCACCCTTTCACTAATCATCGAACTGTCACTGTCAATTTATTCAGTAAACTTAACATTTTCATCATGGTAAAGTACACGAACGAACAACGTCTGCAAATTATAAAAATTTACTACAGAAATTCGGAGTCGGTGACCGCTACTTTAAGAGCGTTAACTCCGATTTTCGATCGTAATTCTCGCCCTAGTAGACAGGCAGTAACAAGTTTAGTGCAAAAATTTGAGTCTACATATTCGTTGTGTGATGTTGCCGTGCCAGTGAGACAACGGGTTGGTCGAAGTGTCGAAAATATCGCTGCCGTTGAAACGTCCGTAGCAAATGATCCAAATCAGTCAATTCCACGGCGTTCTCAAGAGTTGGGCATCGCCCAGACCACTTTATGGCGAATTTTGCGTAAGGATCTTAGTTTACACCCATACAAGACCAAGCTGACTCAAGAATTGAAGCCGATGGACCATTTAGAGCGACGTACGTTCTCCGATTGGGCTCTGGAAATGATGGGCCAAGATGCTCAATTTTATCGCAAAATCATTTTCAGTGATGAAGCTCATTTTTGGCTCAATGGGTTCGTCAATGAGCAAAATATGCGTTATTGGTCGGGTGAAAATTCACATGTGCTTCATGAAACACCACTTCATCCACAAAAAATAACTGTTTGGTGCGGTTTGCATGCCGGCGGCGTCATAGGGCCATATTTTTTCGTCGACGATAATGATCGTCACGTTACTGTGAATGGTAATCGTTATCGCGCCATGATTACCGATTATTTTTGGCCCGAATTGAAAGATATGGACTTGGACAACATGTGGTTTCAGCAGAACGGTGCCACAAGCCACACAGCACACGTTACAATCGATTTATTGAAGAGTAAGTTTGATGAGCGTGTTATCTCAACAAATGAACCAGTCGATTGGCCGCCTCGTTCGTGCGATTTAACGCCTCTAGACTTTTTTCTTTGGAGCTACGTCAAGTCATTGGTCTATGCCAACAAGCCGACAACGTTGGAAGAGCTCAGAGCCAACATTGAACGCGAAATAGCAGCCGTTTCGGTCGAATTGTGTGGCCGAGTCATCGAAAATTGGGTCCAACGAATCGACCGCTGCAAACGTGCCCGCGGTGGCCATATGAACGAAGTCGAGTTCCATTCATAAATGTTTTGATTGTACTCCAACCCGATAATAAAGTTTTTGAAATATCTCAAATGGTCTGCATTTTATTTTGAAAAAAAGTTGTCAAGTGCTTATTGGAAAACCCTTTATTTGTGAAAGTTATACAAGAAGAAACTTATTTAATATTTCAAACTTGGTTTTGAAAATCAACTTGAAAATTAGGGCATATGTGAAGAAAAATGAAAAATTTGTTACTATAAGACTGCCTCGTTCGAAAATAGAAAGTTGCTACTTGTATATATTGTAACTACATCATTTTTCGTGATGATTTCTAGACGAAAGTCGACACAAATAATAAAGAAACATTTGTTTGAATCTGTAGACAGATCGATATAATGAAAATTCTCATAAACTCTGCTTGAAACAAATTATTAATTCAAATATTCGTCGGAAATCTACACTCTCCTACAATATGAAGCCAACTCCAGATGGCCTTTTAATATTTAATAAAAACGATGTTAAAATTTAAAACGAAACAAACTCAAGCGGACGAAACACTAAAAACAAATGACGTGCGTAGGCGATACTTTAAAATTTAATAAAGTTGTTGATGAATTAAACTTTGATATTTATCTTATTCCTTTTATTTTATATCAATTATTTCGATGAACTTATATTAAGGATACAACTTCAATTTAGCAACATACGAGGGAAGTTTGACAAGTAGTGAGAATGGAAAAGAAAAACGAATTTTTTAAATACAAAATAATTTTTATTTTTCAATATATTCTCCTAAAAGAGCAATACATTTATTCCAACAGTGCTCTAAAATGCGAGTCCGGAAGGCTTGCAAAATACTCATTTACGAAGATGATAAGCTCGTCCTTAGACGAAAATTTCTTTCCACCTAGTGCCGTTTTCAATTTCGGAAAAAGGTGGAAGTCGGAAGAGACTAGATCCGGCGAATAAGGCGCATGCGGTACTAATTGGAAATGCAACTCGTGGATTTTGGACATCGCAACTGCGCTTTGTAGAAGTTCTGCATAATATTTAATTTAAAAAATTGATGCCATTACCTTGCTTACCGATAAAGTGGTTTTCGCTTTCTTTGGAGGTGCAGAACCACGTTCTAACCATTTTTTCGACTGTTATTTAGTTTCGGGTGCACTGTAGTGTATCCAAGTTCCATCGCAAGTAACAAATCGCCTACGAAAATCAACCGGATTCCGCTTATAAAGGTCCAAACACTCATTGGAAATGCGTAAACGAGTGAACGAGTGATCAGTCGTAAGCAATCGCGGCATCCATCTTGCCGAACGCTTGGAAAGGCCCAGTTCTTTCGTTAAAATGTGGTGTACGCGTTCTGTTGAAATGTTTACCATGTCTGCTATCTCTCTCACTTTGAGTCGTAGATCTTGCGTAATAATATTATGGATTTTTATAATCATTTCCTAGTCACGACTTTGGGTGCTCCAGAGCGCGCTTCATCAACACAGCTTGTTCTACCACGTTTAAATTCATTTACCCATCTACTTATTTGTGGCGGATGATGGAGCAGATTCACCTAACGTTTCTCGTAACTCATCTTTTATTTCGGTAGCTGTAGTACCCTTAATTACAAAGTATTTAATCACCGCACGATACTCTGCTCTTTCCATTTTAACAAAACGACGTGTTGCTTCTTTTCCAATCAGCTGTCAAAAATAAACTAATCAACCGATTTATCTAAATATCGGAATGTAAACATATTATTAGGCAACCTAAATTATAGTGCATTTGTTTTACTAATTAGAGCGCCACCTATGTATCAAATGCATGGGAAAAGACAAAATAAATACAACCTAAAATATCATCTTCTTACTACCAATTTACTCTTTAAAAAATAAAGTCCCTGAATCGGTCCTTGCAGTACTCCGGATTATGTAATATGTTACTTGTTTAATTTAGATAATAATAATATCTTTATTGTCCAACAGACAAGCCATTTAAAGGACAAATCAAACAATAGGTACAGTGTACAAGTATTAAATAAAACTGAATTAAATATACATGAAAAATAAAACACACAATAATAATAATAAATGAAAACTAAGCACTTAAGTATATATGTAAAGTTAAAAAAAAGAACTGAAATCAAATCAAAGTTGTGCCACAACCACAACCACCGAAAGTATTACCTATGAAAGGTATCTGGAAACACCCTATTCGCATTCCTGCACATATGATCAAGCGGTGCTTTCAATAGAATATTAGTCCTGGCGCTCGGATGAGCGAAGGAATCAAAAGACCGAGTGAAATGAGAAGGAACCATTATACATACCTTAGACAGTACAGAAGGGGCATCCACACTATTATTAATCAAGTTAACAAGAAACTTGGCACTGGTAGCATCCCTACGACAAGACAAAGATTGGAAGCAATGTCTAACCGATAACGCCTCATATTCAACTCCCCTCAGTGGGTATGCACCATCAAGCCGGTAAGATAAATACTTTAGAAATCTTTTCTGGATTTTCTCCAGAAACAAACTCTGATAAATATAGTACGGATACCATACCACCGAGGCATATTCAAGCTTAGTTCGGACAAAAGCATAATATAAATCCTTGAGAGCAGAGATTATTGAACTGTCTGCAAGAACGCACAAGGAAACTAAGGGCTCGTGATGCCGAAGCACATACATTAGTAATATGATCTGTAAGTTCCAATCTGGAATCAAACATGACCCCAAGATCCATAATTCCCGACTTCCTCAAAATGACAGTGTGATCAATGGCGTACTGGCTAATAAGGGGATTCTTGCTGTTAGTAAAAGTGACAACAGCATGTACAATGGCACAATGATGTATTATGACGATATATGTACGTAGTTTAATAAAGTAAATATGTACAAATATATGTATCTTAATCAAAATAATTAAGCAAACATCTAGTGTATGGATCAAAAACAGTAGATTCAACGTATCTCTAATTTCATATTTTATTAGCCTCGGTTTATTTTGAATCTAATATCTACAATTTGCCATTTAATTCGATCGATGCGATTTTAGAGGCATCTTATATCGTAAACCTCATATCTTGAACTAACGTGATTGCAGCAGTGTCGACTTTACGCGGGATGTGTTCGTCCAATGTTAATGGATTTGTTGCCTATCGGGGAAAGCTTTTGATAAGGGAGTTAGTGTACGTCTATCGTGATGATTTTTTGCTATATGTCTGGTGGTTATGACATGATCGAATCCGTGTTTGTTTTATATAGTAAACATACAATACATGTGTATGTTGCTTCTGTTATTGTCTTTGCATCGATTTTATTCATATCCATCTCTCATCATTAATGACTAAATAAATATTAATTTATGCGTGTATGTAAATATGGAAAATTTGTGTAACTCTAACGGCCAAATAAAAAGAAAATAAATGTGGAAAAACAAGTACAGAGACCCGTCTATATTTAAAAGTTAAATTGGCAAAGTTTCCGTTAACAATATCCTAAAGAAAAGTTAATACACATTTATATCTGAATACGAAATGTAATTTAAAATCGCGTCGCGATAAATGTAGTTGGGTTTGAATTTAATCTTTGCGCGCTTACAATAAATCTATAGTGTTCATTAATTAAATTGTAATAATTCTGGATACATATATCCACAAAAATAATGCCATATATTACGAGGATAGCCGCTTATATTTCGGGAATAGCAAACAAAAAAGAATTTTTTATTATCGAAAATAGTTTTATTGCTTTTCAAAATATTCTCCTTGAAAATCAATGCACTCTTGCATTCGTTTAAACCAATCCGAAAAGCATTGCTGCCACTGTGAAGGTGGTATCTCGAAATATGAGTTTTGAATGCCTCAACAACAGTATAATAGAAATTCATAAAAACAAAATAATACATGGAACATATTCTTATTATATAATGCAAACACATATGAATGAGGGGGCAACCAACGAGCAAGGTTTCTGTATCTAGTGTAAGTATTACAAGGCAAAAAGTAAAGAAGACAGATATTTAGAGAACGATCGGGAATCCATAAACCGTAATAACAATTTTGTACATTGAGATGTCTTTATTTCGCTTCTTTCCCCTATCTAACATTCATTATCCAACGCACTAAATTATTTAAGGGAAGAAGGTACATATTCAGGTTAGAAGGTTACATTGAACGTAAATTGTAGTCTTGCAAGATTAGTATGCAAATGAACCGTACCATATTACGAGGGTAGCTGTTTATATTTCGGGAATAGCAAACAAAAAAAATTTTTTATTATCGAAAATAGTTTTATTTTTTATTGCTTTTCAAAATATTCTCCTTGAAAATCAATGCACTTTTGCATTCGTTTAAACCAATCCGAAAAACATTGCTGCCACAGCGAAGGCGGTATCTCCAAAATATGAATTTTGAATGCCTCAACTGCCTCTTCCGGCGTAGAAATATTCTTGGAAATGGCTCACATCTGTAAAAATCCAAACACCATAAATTATAAATCTGATATCAACCAGTTAAGTACAATCTATTGCAATCTAATATAATGAAAGTCAAGTGTCACACAGATTAATTCTTTATCACATTCATATATTTTTTGTTTTTATTATGCACCTCGTATATTAGTTCTTTTATAGCTTAGCACTTTCCGAAAAAAGGTTTCCTTTTTTTAGGATTTTACACGTAAAATAGTTTAGTTTCAGATGCAAGTTATTTCGGGAACATGCTCTTAACTTTACCTACCACTGACGCTATTACAATAGTTTACGGTTTTGTGTGTTAGTTTATAGTATGACAAATCACATTTTAATGATTTTTAAATTTTTTAAATTAATCTAGTCTTTGTAAGAAAAAGATAATAATTAGGAGCATGATTAAGATATTGTACATGTTATTGTTTTCAGAACTCCTGATGAAGCTATAAATTTATAGCGAAATATAGAGGATAAAACAAAGGATTGGTTTTTCATTTTTCCGTACATTGACCGCATACCCGACGAACTTTATTAATTTGGATTATCTTATACACGGTCGACCAAAACACTTTTAACAAATTATATATACATCCGCGCAACATGAATAGGACCAACTGCATATATGACATTTGTAGTTGGTATAAACATGGTAGCGCGCTGGAATTGTTATTTTCGAAAATAAGAGGGTTGATAAAAAGATGTATGTAGGTACCAAATATAATTTTTGTAAAAGTCAGTGCAAATGTACGTTACTAATGACAATAAGTAGAGTAATTAAACGCCACTTGAATACGACCAATCTACAAAATAAAAGATTCGTTTGCAATAACAAAATACTTTATTGTTCAATAATGAGTACTTTTGCCATTATTTCTTATAACCTCAAATAGTCGGGATGGAATGGAATTATACAGGTTCTCAAGTAGTCAACGGGAAGTTCCGCCCAACTTCGTTTCAGCGCCTGCTCTAGTTCGTCAGCGCAACTGAATTAGGTAGCATTGGAGTACAATTTACGCGACAACCATCCCCAAACATTTTCTATGATGTTCAGGTCGGGGGAGAGCGATGGCCAATCGAGAACCTTCATGCCTTGTTCTTGAAACCAGCGTCGAACAATGCGCGCGGTGTGAATACTGGCATTATCCTGTTGGAAAATAAATGGCCCACCTGCCATAACGTTGGAAAATTTGTCTTTCACCTGTTGCAGCAGCTGGACGTACTTTTCCGAATTCTGTCTGCCCTTCACTATTACTAAATCAACAGGTCCGTTATAGGAAACAGCTCCCCATACCATGACTGAACCAACATCGGCTCGCCTTCGTGACTGAATCACTTCATCTTTACGTAAATCGTGGAAATAATAAGAAAACCCATCCGGGCCATCTAAATTAAACTTATTCTCGTCACTGAAAATAACAGTTTGCCATTCTCTTGTTCACCCCATTTTTGCTCGAGCAAACTGAAGACGTGCAGTGCGCTGAAATTGCCTTAAAGGAGGCCGTCGTTTAATTTTCAAACGTTTTAAATGCGGACAGGTCTTCAGTAACTTCTGTACAGTTCTTACCGATGCATTCGTTCCAACGTTATTCGCGATTTGTCTTGCCGTTAATGCCGAATTCGATGCTTCGCGTAATATGGCTCGACGTTCTCTCTTAGTTGTAATGGATGTTGTTCGCCCTTTAAAACGTTTTCCATAATTCTCGGGATCCCTAATAAAATTGTTCACAACCTGGTGTGATCGACTTATTTTCTTTGCAGTAGCCCTTGAGGAATACCCTTCTTGATGGAACGCTTTAATTTTTCCAATTTCTTCCATACTTAAGCACCTCTGTCGTCCCATCGTTGCACAATACCCTTAATTACAGATGTTTGTTTATCCGGATACACGTTGTAACTCGACACTCATCCGGTAGCTTACTATTAAATATTGGTCGTATCCAACCGGCGCGGTGCATTTTATATGTATGTGGTACTTACGTCACCCAATGCATAACGTTAGGCACTATTGCGCAATAATGCGTATTATTTGCCATATCATACCATTACAAACTTGCATTGTATTTTTAGTAAATGAATTGTTTTTCAAACCACCGAAAGCTTGCAACAAGTCGGGTGGTCCTATTCATGTTGCGCGGAGTGTATTCATCCATCACGCTGGCAAGAAGTCATAAATAATGGTGGAAATTATATTATTCAATAAAGTCAAGATATGAAAAATTTATTATTTTATTTTACATACATATGTACGATTTAATGAAAGCATTAAAAAAAATTTGCACTCATAAATTCAGAATTTCTGCTTAATAATGCTAACCTAATAGAGGTGTTTCATGAAAATTCAATCAATCTAAAGGCCATTCGGGGAGAGGTAGTCAACTTATAATGAAATAAAATAGTACAGTAATTAAAGTCTGATATGAATCATCTCAAGGATCCCATACAAAAGCTAGTCCATTAGGAAAATTAATTTCAAATTTATTAAACTCCGTCGGGTGGCTTTGCTGGAAGTCTTCTTTCTAATGCACGCTCGTACTATTATAAATTACCAAAATATCATTTTCAGAACTATATAAATAGTTTCAGAAAATTACCACCTTAATCAAATGAAAAATTAAACTAATATTCATGGTCGCAAAATACGTTCAATTGTTTAATTTGATGGAGCCTGTGGTTGATTAACTTAATCACTAAGGTTGGTATATAATCCCTTTCCACATTAACTTTTGTAATTCTGTATACGCATTTCGGCAACTAAGTTGTCATGTAAGATGTACACTACGAGTGTACATCTTGGTTCTTAGCGGTACAGATCGCGTACGGAGTTTGTTCTTCGTACAGGTGTTTTTCGCCGTGTTTTACCAGGTGCGACACTTTGCAATTGTCTGCTAATGATGACAACTTAGTTGTCGAAATGCGTATACAGAATTACAAAAGTTAATGTGGAAAGAGGTTATAAATATATCAACCTTAGCGATTACGTTCAATTGGCTTTTAATTTTTTGTTAATTTACATTTCGTCGTTTATTATTTCATATACTTTTTATAATACGTAGTTTCAAAATAATATTTATCGTAGTATTAAATGTGAAGGATGGATCTCAGTTGTTATATAACTACATATATACATATGTATGTATATATGTACATATATAACTCTAGAAGAGTTACACAAATTTTCTATTACATACTACTACACAAGATGCAGATCATTGCATTCGCTCGACAGGGTAGAAGTGAGAACATCAAGAAGCGAAATACGTAGCGAGTTTACAAAGGGTGTATTATCATATCGCCCAGTTGCGACGAATAAAAACAAATAAATAAATCGTAGGATATTTGCGTTTTTTCATGGTGTCATAAGTAAACACGCCAATTTATGCATTACTATCGTATAGTACATATACGCTACCGACGAAAAATTTGAGGCGACTGACTTAGTTTTTAAAATAATCTTCAGAACAGCTTTAGAATAAAAATATGTTATTTTCCCACCTTAAACTGAAACAAATAAGAGTATATTTCAGCATTTATCATGGTATTTATTTTTAAAAAATTTTTATTTGTATTTTCGATTCATCGAAACGTGGGCATTTGATTTATTAATTTATGAAGAGCACCAGTTTCGATTTCATTCCGTTTCGTCTTAGAAATATCCCAAAGAATATTTGCAAAGGATAACTAGCCTTCTCTCACTTTTCCGTCACGTTCCTCCCACAATAACTCTCTGGGATTAAGGTCCGAGAATTGAGGCAGGCAGCATTACTCTTAAAATGTTGCGTTTCTCTAATTTTTGTAGATAATTTTTACAAACTTTACTATGTAGTATATTTTAGATTATTGCATTCCATAACAATAATCTTTCCTGAGATAGTATTCCTTGCTTTTTCTTAGAATATCTCTACAATCTTCTTTTGTCATTATGCCTTCTACTTTACGAGGGTGGTCCCATAAATACCCGACACAAAAAAGAAAACACAAAAATTTTGGAAAGAAATATATTTATTTTTCAACATAATCTCCTTTCAGCTCTATACACTTTTCCCAGCGATGCTCAATAAATTCGATACCATTTTTATAATAAAAACTGTCTTGCTCCTCAAAATAGCCATTAACTGACAACATCACTTCTTCAGCGGTGGAAAATCTTTGACCACTGAGCTATTTTTTCAAATTTGGCAACAGAAAATAATCCGAGGGGGCTAAATCTGGCGAATAGGGTGCATAAGATAGCAATTCAAACTTTAATTCATTAATTTTGGCCATTGCAATAACGGATTTGTGAGCTGGTGCACTGTCTTGATGAAAGAACACTTTCTTCTTAGCTTGATTTCTTCGCTCAAACCTTGCCATAAGTTTTGCATAATACTCGCCGTTGATAGTTTTTCCTTTTTCAAGATAGTCAATGAAAATTATTTCACGCACATCCCAAAAAACCGATGCCATGATCTTGCCTGCAGACGAAACGGTCTTCGCCTTTTTTGGGGCCGATTCTCCCTTTTGAGCCCATTGTTTTGATTGTTTTTTTTTGTCTCGGGTGTGAAGTGATGGGCCCATATTTCATCCATGGTTATGAAACGGCGCTTTGTTGCTACGGAACACTCAATTGAAACATCTTCATGACACTGTTTTTGCTCAAATGTCAGCAAACGTGGCACCCTTCTTGTACACAGCTTTCTCATTTCCAAATTTTCAGATAATATGTGATGTACCGCACTTTTTGAAATGACTACTATATTTGCTAGCTCGCGCACTTTCAGTCGACGATCATCCAGTACCATTTTGTAGATTTTCTTCACCATTTCTGGAGTCGTTACCTCATTTGGCTGACCACTGCGATGCTAGTCTTGGCAGCCCGTACGACCTCGTTTAAACTCTGCTATCCCATATTTGAATGTTGTAAACGAAGGAGCGGACTCACCCAGAGTAGAATCCAGTTCAGCTTCTCTATCGGTTGGGCTGAGGCTTTTCAAACAAAAGTATTGTATCACGTAACCATGCCCAATTTTCTCGATTTTTACAAATTCACTGAAAGCGTTTGCTATTGATCGCAAACAAATACTATATAACTTAACATCTTCAAACTTGGAACATATGCTTTGTAGATTGTGTACTTTCTAATACAATAATATTTTTCAACCAACTACCACCATCTCTAGGTCAGATCAGGTACTTATAGAACCACCCTCGTATGCAAATTTCCTGTATTTTCCCCACCGAAACATCCGCAAAAGGTCACTGAACTACCTCCATCTTTTACCGTAGGCATTAAACTTTCATTGAAATGTCTTTCGCCAACAAATCTCCATACAAATATGTTTCGAATCAAAATTCATTCGGCACAAAAATACAATAGCAACACTAAGTCTAGTTCGTATAACCACACTTGTTTCCCCATTTAACTAAATATGTATCTGTTGCAACTTCCGAGATTCCCTTACATAAAGTGACAAAAAATTATTCTGTATAACGACTATGTTTCTAGTATTCGTTTTACCATAAACTCTGTCTGATCAACAACCATTTCAGCACTTCTGCACATCTTGCTACTTATAACGTCTGAAATTTAATGAATATTCATTTTACTCTCTTTTATTATTTTTTACTAGAAAGTACCATGAACTTTGCGTCAAATGTTATTAGCACAGACTTAATACGTTCTTACAGTAAATTTGACTTTGACAGACAGTTTCTCATATTCGAAACGTAACATTTAATGAAATTCCACGTTTGAAAAAAATGTGCGTTATACTAGATATTAAAACATTCTTATAGAGAACAATGTGTAAAATGTTATCCATTCACAGCTGAATACGCAACCCATGTCATGGGATTCACAACGTGGCTTGCCATTAGACATCCGGGAAAAGGTTAGACGGGGTTTTTTTCAGTAATTTATTTCAATTCACTTATTTCACGCACACAGCCAACTTAATCTTAATCTATGTATAAAAGTCTTCAACGCGCGTGGCTTTTTTACTTTTACATGTACAAATACTTGAGATTGCAGTGTTATAAAGTTTTATTATAAAAAGAAGAAACATTTTAGGCTAGCGACGCCATCTGTATATCAGTCCGATATCAGCCAGGATAATGTTATATATTGGTGGGGTTAGCGACAACGATAAAGAGCTGATGCCTACGGCGTGTAGATATGAATATTCCCAAGCAAATTCATGGTAAAAGGAACGCTCCCTTGACATAGGACAAACAACACCCCTATATAAACCCAAACTCAATAAATTTACACCAGTTTCAGTGCAACAACAATAACTATACCAGCAATTGATTCCTAAAGATGTCTCGTGGAATTTAAGACGAAATATCAGTAGCAAGTTCACGGTTCCAATACGGAACTAAAAATAAACTAATTATGGACAACGTCTGTGGAAACTTACAAGCCAGATTATGCAATTCTTTTAATATCTCGTTTCTCTACGTCCCTTAATATCTATCTATCTATCTACAAAGGGTTCCATCAGTCAAAATCATTCGAAAGCGTTGGCATAAATAGGCCACAGTTCAAAAACTGCTTTTCTCCTCTCCAAAGTCTAATTGGTCTATGACCATGGGTCCACCAAAAGCGAGATCCATCTGAAAAGATGATGTCGTCCCACTCTTCATTCTAATCTGCCCACATATCATACAATTCTAGTCCGAGGAAACGATGCCAACTAGTGAGATTACTCTTAAACTTAGATACTGTGATGTAGAGAACAAATGGTTATTCTAACCCTGCCCAAAAAGCGTTTCCCAACCCATCTCTAAAGTCAAACAATCTTAGTCTCCTATCTTCCTATTAAATGATTCTTGTGGGTCATCCAGAGTCTGTCCCACGATCTTGCCTACCTTCATGAGATCAAACTCTCCAACAACGAATGACTTGCAGCAATATTTTTCTGCGTCAATCTAACGATTTCATAAAATTCAATACCTGCGTCATGTAGTGCAACGATACAGTCCATTTCAAAGTTGCTTTTAGAGCAGTAATTTGGCTCATTTATTCACTTACGTGTAACAGCAGCTCATTATTAAATTTTCTGTAAAAATGGTAGGAATTTTCCAATGGAAATTTAGTCATTTATTATTCCCGAAATAGTAAACATTTATACAAATATAACACAATATAATTATAGGTAGTTATATAAAAAATATTATTAGATCTATCGAAAAGCCGTATGGTATTTCTTAAATAAAAAAATGCTTCATTGTTTTGCCCTTTATTTTATGGATCTTCAGTCTTTCCCAGGTAATCTATTAGTACCCTCTTGAAAAGGGGTTTCAACATCTTGAAGACGAAATGTCCTTCTTCTAAAATAAACGCCAATAATTTAGATAAAAGATTTTAAGTTCATTAAGAGATCCTTTATATTCTTTTAAATGAAACAATTATAACTTAGAAGGTGCTGCTTTTTATTTTGACAAAATCGTCAACCTATCTCTGACAATCGATCAATGTTTTCTTGAAAAAAATGAACATACTGTCTTCCAATATTTCAGATAACCACCTAGGTGTTCGTGTGGTTCTAAATATTGTGCTTGCGTTGGTATAAATCAGTACGCCACTGAATTATGGCGCTGCTGGTTCGTTAAGCAAGGAACAACTATTTGTTCCGTTCAGAGATGCTTGTAACTTTCCTTTTTGGTAACCAAGTGCTCTTTATTTCAACTTCATCTTGGTTACCAAAAATTTTAAGATTATGCTGGACTTTGTTTCTTTTCTAAATCTAATTTTGATCACTTTTTTTTTAAATCGTCGCAAAGTGTGTAATGTAGCACTAACAATTTTCCTTCACTTGCTCTACCATTATTTTTCAGATGACAAAAACTAGTATTAATTAGAATTCTGTTTATCCCACAAGCTGCCCAATCATCTCCCCCAAATCTGGTTTTTTTCTCGAATTATTGGAGATAATAGCCCTAACAACCTACATGCTTGTATGGCCTGTTTCAGCCAGAAAATGGGTTACTTTCATCTCGTACCTGTAGCAATGAAAAAATTCTAACCCAGTTCATTAAGTAATGATTTGTTAATGTATGTGACATCCACTAGCCATTCTTCAAAACAAATCCTAAATCATCTCTCTACCCAACTAATAGTAAATACAAATTTAGTTGCAGTTCTCTTTGTAAAATGTCGTTAATCGTCGACGGTCGATGAGAACAAGTTTTATTATCTAAACTAGATTCACTTCTTTGAAACTTTTCGAATTATCTTCGAATATTACAAGCATTCATGACTTCCACAGTGTCTGAAAGCATTTTAATTGGCAGGCATCTTTTCGGTTTACAAACAGCACATATTGATGGCTGCATTATAATTTTGACAAAATTTCTTGGAAACATTTTAACAAGCGGTTGTTAATTCGTGAAAGTTTTATGAAGATTGTCTTTGACAGTGATTATTTATGTGTATGTTAACGATATCTAGGTACACAGCAAGCTAACCCCTTAAAATAAAATTAATATTTTTTATTAAATTAACGAATTACTAATCAATAAAAATAACAAAACTTCGTTTATTAGAATATACAATAAGAAACAGTAGAAATTGTTACTTTTCCTCTGCTCGTGGAGTGTCTGGTTGATCGGACTGCTTCCTAAATAATTCTAATTCTACACCAAAAAAGGTAACATGATTAATTATATCCCATCATATTTGGGAAGGTATTTATAACACTGCATTCCCACTTCTACACGATATAATTATATATAGGATGTATAAATATGGGCTCTATCTTTTAGTAATTTTTTGAATTTATATAGATAATTAGTAATAGCACGTTGATAGTTTGAGTGTATGTATTTATTATGTACATAATAATATTTCTGTCTTTGTTATTGTATATGTATATATAAGGGTACACAGTATATCTAATAAATGACAAATTTGACTTTTTTTAAATACCCGTGTTATTTATTTCCATCTATGATCAGATATTAAAATGACATTTAACAGAGTTTCGTTCATTTTTTTACTATAAAACGTATCTGTTCGATATATTTGTTTCTGAATTGTTTGAGACTCTCTGTCCAAAAAGAAGTTAAACTCTTTGAAAATAAGAGATACGACTTTTGCCTTTAAAAGTTATAACAAAATAAAGTGTTGCACGAACTGTTTATTATAAATATTCCTCCCTTTTCGAAGCCGAAGCCTAGTGCCAAAATTACGGGTTTTGATGAAAGGTTGGACAATAGCTTTCCGAGGACAAATGTTGAATGGATTTTGTGCCAAATTTGGTCAAAATTGTACCTAATCTCATCAACATTTATTCTCATTCGGCATTCAAAGATTAATATTTAACAGTTCTTTTAGACCCAAACTACGTTATCCTGTTCCATTCCTTTCTATCTCCTACTATATCTTTCCAATTACAGATCTTCTTCAGTTCTAATTCTTCTTCAATTAAATCACTCCACCTTCTTCTCCAACTAGCAAGCTTCCTCTTTTCGTCTGATTTCTTCCAAACTACGTGTCTTACTTTTCTGTTGGGCTTCATTCTAGCAAGATATTCCAGCCACTGTTGTGTTAATTCTTTTTTTCAAACCGAACTCCTGTCTTATTTTCTTCCATGCCTTTCTACCTCCTCCTATGACTGCTTCGGTTACAGATATTTTTCTAACTTAAATCTTCTTTAATCGCATCACTCCGTCTTCTTCTCGATCTACAATGCATTAACAATCTGCATTCACTTTCAAAAACTTTTTATTGGTAATCGAAGTATCAGCTATGACATTTATATGTGACAAATAATATCTGCCAAATGACCTCCTCTTGTAGCTCCACAGACGTCCGCTGTTTTGTTAAAATTTTTAATGATATTTTGACATAACTGAGGTTCTGTCTCACCAATGACACGAATAATTTCATCGTTCAAAGCAGGAATTGATTGTGGATTGTTTTTATAAACCTGACTTTTCACATAAGCCCAAAGAAAATAGTCTAACGGTGTCAAATCACATGATCTTGGTGGCCAATTAACATCACCGTTTCTTGAGATTACACGTCCAGGAAATTTTTCTCTCAATATATCAATTGATTCGTGTGCAAAGTGAGGTGTAGCGCCATCTTGTTGAAACCACCTATACTCTAGATCAATATTCATTAATTCGGGCCACAAAAATTCGGTTATCATCCGACGATTTCGATCACCATTGACAGTTACAGCTTCACCAGCAACATTTTCAAATAAGTAAGGTCCAATTACACCACCTGACCAGAATGCACATCAAACAGTAATTCGTTTAGTATGCATAGGTTTCTCACGAATAATTCCTGGATTTTCTTCACCCTAGATATGGCAATTTTGTTTATTAACATAGCCACCAAGTTCAAAATGTACCTCATCGGAAAACATTATTTTTTGAGAAAAATCAGCTGGTGGTTCATTGATGAAATTGACAAATGAACGACATTTTAAATGATCAAATGGCTTCAGTGCCTGTGTTATTCGAACCTTATATGCCTTCAGAGCTAAATCCGCCATGTTGTTGATCCACTAAGTCCAAGTTGTTGTGAACGTCGTCTAATGGACATTTCAGGATCTTCAGCAACACTTTCCCGAATCAAATCAATATATTCTTGTGAACGACCACTACGACTATATTTTTCACTTTTTCGATCTTCCACGGAACCAGTCCCTTGAAATTTTTTAATAATTTGACCAACAGTGCTTTCAGATGGACGATTATGTAAACCATAAAATTCACGTAATTTTCTAAAAGCTCTTTTCACAGAACGCCGATTTTCATAAAATAATTCGACAATTTGAACGCGTCCTTGTACCGTGCACGAAGCCATTTTTATAAATGTCATACATCATACTTTTTAAATGCCCATATATCCAGACAAATTCAGTGCACCATCTATATTTTATTTATTCATAAAAGAAACCACGCAATTTGAAACAGCCTGTATAATATATCCATTCGATAATGAATAAAAATGTGTTAGAAAACTCAATGTTGATAATGAGCCGCTATGAATGCGGTGAATTTACTTTTACTGGTGATTTAATTAATTTCCAATCTCATGGGCCACGAACTGATTTAATTACGTCAACTGTGCACAATAATTAAACCGAAAGTTTTAACCTGTTCAAATTAAATTTTTTATTTGTTCTTTGCAAGTTAAACGATGACCTAAAACTATATGTAATTTTAAGCAAAAATCGAGCGCAGTGTGTAGGATTACACAGCGTATTCATCTAATTTTATACATTGCGGCCTCTTTTTCTTCCTCCGGTTTCATCCACCGGTGAAAGAAAAGCGACACGACACCAATAAAAACGTTCAAGCACCAGTGACCACGCATCTCAACATTATCCCAAAAAAATCAATATAAAGATTCGTTTAGTAAATTAATTAAGCATAGCGATCACTGTATCGTAGCTAGGGGAGGGCATATTAATTGAAGTAAATGATTCGAACAATTACAATTGACCTGTTTTATTCTCAATCAGAAGTTTAGGTTTTTTTTGGACAGAAGCATTTTTAATACTAAAACTTTATTGAAACAATCTTAATTGTTTTAAACTTGTTAGAACATCACTTATGCCTTTAGGAAGGCGATTATGTATCGGGTTTTTCAATAAGGACATAATAACTTTGCATTTAAATAAAACACGGAATACTAAAAGTAATAATATTGGTTTGGCAACTAAGTACTTTCTGTTTTTACTGATAGAGAGCGTTTCTTTATTTTTTGTATAACGTATGTTAGTGCTGTACTTTACCGTTTGTCGCGTGATACTAGTCACATTGACGTAACTTCAGAAGCAAATAGTGCGTGATTTTTATTAAAGCTATTAGTTGTGGGTTAATTTTAAATGGAGTGCAGAAACGAACATTTTCGACATATTTTACTATTTTATTTCCGTAAAGGAAAGAAAGCTGCTGCGGCTCACAAAAATATATGTGAAGTTTATGGTGCTAATTGCTTAACAGAGCGCACGTGTCAGAATTGGTATAAAAAATTCCGTTCTGGAGATTTTTCCCTCAAAGATGAGCAACGTTCTGGTCGGCCTACTGAAGTTGATGATGACCAAATCAAAGTCATAATTGAAGAGGATCGTCATATAACTGTTCGAGAGGTTGTGGAGAGGCTACATGTATCGCACACAACAATTGAAAAACATTTAAAATGTCTTGGGCTAATTAAGAAGCTTGATATTTGGGTACCTCACGGATTGAAAGAAATTCATTTAACACAAAGAATCAACTTTTGCGATATGCGCCTTAGACGAAATGAAACCGATCCTTTCTTAAAAAGAATCATCACTGGTGATGAAAAATGGGTCCTGTACAGTAACATAGTTCGAAAACGATCATGGAGCAAACACGATAAACCAGCTCAAACCACATCTAAAGCTGAATTGCATCCAAAAAAGATCATGCTGTCAGTTTGTCTGGATTACAAAGGTGTTGTGTTTTTTGAGCTGCTTCCAAGGACCCAAACGATCAATTCTGATGTTTACTGTCAACAATTAATAAAACTGGATGAAGCAATCAAAGAAAAACGGCCAGAATTGTCAAATCGGAAAGGTGTAGTTTTCCACCAAGATAATGCAAGGCTTCACATATCTTTGGCAACTCGTGGGAAACTATTGGAGCTTGGCTGTGAAGTGATGCCACATCCCCCATACAGCCCTGATCTAGCACAATCTGATTACCATTTATTTCGAAGTTTTCAGAATTCTTTGAATGGTAAAACTTTCACAAATAACGATGACCTTCACTCGCACCTGGTTCAGTTTTTTGCTGATAAGGACCAGAAATTTTATGAGCGCGAAGTAATGCAGCTGAAAGAAACATGGCAAAAGGTCATTGAGCAAAATGGAAAATATATAATTGATTAAAAACTATTCTTTGTTTAAAAGAAAAGTGTTTTATTTTATACTACAAACCCGAAAGTACTTAGTTGCCAACTCAATAATATTTAATACGATTCATAATGTGGAAAAAACCATGGAATATGTCATAAGTATAAAAATAAACGAAATAACAATTGCAAGTTAAAATAGATAAAGTAAGTGAGAGGGGTCTTTCCAAAGTACTAGGAATTAGAATGCAGTTTTTCAATATAATCTCCATTTAATTGAATGCACTTATTCCAACATAAAACAAATTCTTTTAACTTTCCTAAAAAAACCTTTTTCGCCGTCTCTGCATTCTACTAACTTACATCAAAAAGTTTTACACCATTTATGTTTTGAAATCGCATACGCATCCCGTAATATTGTCTCAAATTTGGGAACAGATTATAAGCACTGGTAACCGGATCTGGTGGATGTGAAAGCAATTTCCAGTGCAATTCGTTTAAAACATCCTTCGTTCTTTGTGCGGTATGAGATCTTGCATTATCGTGTTGCAACAACGGACACTTATGGGACATTACCAGGTCATTTCTTGCAAAGTATCTGCCGTAATGGACCAGATAAAAGATTGGAACAATATTCTGCGCTAATTAGAGCAACTTTCGGTAGGTGATCCATAAAAAAAGTTCTCTCGCAATCTCAGAAACATTTCTAGTACAGGAAACTGCACTTGCTATCAGTGAAGACCCTGTTTTGGATTTCTGCCATTTTTTTGGACTTATTTTCGATTGCAGGACTGAAGTCAGTTATCCATGCTTCATCAGTAGCTATGATTCGTTGCAAAAATTGGTCGCTGTAAAGTTCTCAAATTTGGTGAGATGTGTCGATCCCGTTTTAAGTTTCTTTTTCGATCTCCCAACAGCCTTGATAACTAGCAAGCTTAAACGTTTTTCACTCCCAAATGTTCGTGTAAAATGTCAATTACCTATCGTGTACCTATTCCTACATTAACACTAATATCATGAATTCGCTTATCGTCTTTGGGGAGGTTCTCCACGGCAGCAATGTTTCTTTCATTTATAGAGATGTTCGGACGTCCTCTGCGTAGATCGCTTTTAGAGATGTTCTGCCAACTTTGAAATGCTAAGACCCATAGATAGTAATTTTGCATTCTGCAGACTTGCCAAATATATCTTGACGGTGAACGACTTCTGAAGGCTTACTATCTTCTTTAAATAAAAAAAAATCAAATATTGCACAGAATAGATGCGTGAACGTGTCAATACTTTTAACAGATCAATTGACCTAGAAAATTTATACGACTGAACTGCAGTCAACTTCCTAAAACTTTGGAAACAGCCCTCGTATATATACATATATATGTATGTGTGCAGTTGACATATGCTATACGCCAATATCTACAATTGTTTTAAGGAAATCTTCCGCATTGTAGAACTATTGCTCTATTAGCCAAAACTTAAAAGTAATTTTAATCCGGGTCAACGGCAAGCTCTTGATCCGAAGCGGTATGTGATTGTATATTTTCACACAATAGTGAACAACATTTTTTTTGTATTTTTGTAAAATTCGTTTGTCACAAGTTGCATATTACGAAGCTTTCGCGTAACATGTGCGAGATTCGTTTCGTATATTTTAAAAAATTCGTTATGGTTTATTTTGACATGTAGCGCACACTGAAGTATATAAATTGAAGGCATTTTTGGTACTTTGGCAGATCGAAACACACCCACACAACTCTCTGTTGATTTCACGCCATAAATTGCTCCAATACATGACTTTTGGAGGACAAATATCCTCCGCCAGTCGATGGAATTTCCCTAGAACACCACACCATACTGGAGCCTTGAATTGAGATATTGAACTGAAATATCCTTCGCCAGTCGATGGTATTTCTCCAGAACACCACACCATACTGAAGCCTTGAATTGAGTTATTGGGCTGAAATTTATTCCAGGTGCAGTACACGAGTTACATTTAACTATGAAACTCGATTTCCTTCATAACACCACTGAGAGCACGTTTGCAACGATCGATTCTTTGGAGCCAATTTTCCACCATTCTTTCATACATATCGGCCGGAATGTTGGCAATTTCGCGCTCGATATTATCCCTGAACTCTTCTAACTTCGTTGGCTTGTTGGCATAAACCAACGACTTATCGTAACCCAATAAAAAGAAATCCAGCGGCATTGAATAGCATGAGCGAGCTGGCCATTCGACCGGACCATTTCTCGAGATTACGCGATTACAGAATTTTCCCTTCAATACATCAATCGTTTGATCAGCTGTATAGCATGCGGCACCATCTTGTTGAAACTACATATCGCTGATGTCAAATTCATCCAATTCTGGACCAAAATAGTCTTCCAACATGGCACGATAGCTAACTCTATTGACTATAGCCTGGCAATCATTTTCGACGAAAAACTATGGTCCAATCACACCTCCGGCACGAAATCCACACTACACTTCTGTGGTTGTAATGAAGTCTCTTGAAGCTCATGTGGATTTCTTGCTGTCCAAAAACGCTTATTTTGTTTATTGACAAAACCATTAAGCCAAAAATGAGCTTCATCGCTGAAGATGATTTTTCGATAAAATACAGGATTTTCTTCAAACTTTAGCAGAGACTAATGGGAAAAGTTTCGGCGCTTCAAATGATCAAAAGGCTTCGTTTCTAGAGTTAATTTGATCTTGTAAGTGCGTAAGCTAAGATTTTTACGCAAAATTAGTTACAATGTGGTTTGAGAGATTCCCAATTCTTGTGAACGGCATGGAAGCAACTAATTTGGCTCATTTTGAACTGAAAGTGCTTCAGTTGCTGCGATATTTTCGGTACTTCGACCGGTGCATTGTCTCACTGGCACAGGAACATCTAATTGTGAATATTTTGACTCTAATTTATCCACTATAGCACGCACAGCCTGTCTGGTGCGACGATTATTACGACCAAAAATTGGAGTAAGCGCTCTCAAAGTTGCGACTTCCGACTCAGAATTGCGATAGTAATTTTTAATAATTTCCAATGATTAATCGTTCGTGAACTTCGCCTTGATATAAATGTTGGCCTTGACTGACGTTTCGATGTTGACGAATCATTGAAAACGTTCAAGAGTACGTTCGTTTTAAAAGACAAAATTGTTATGTCCCTATTAGAAAACCCTTTATTTGTAATAATCGATTAATTATTTTTTTTTTGAATACTTTGCAAAATTTCACAGTTACTAAATCTGTACTTCGTCTATAAATTGATTAAAACTATTTACTCTTACTGCATAGATACAAAATAACATAAAAAAGTATTGATTCGATTAGTACTTTGTCCAACATTAATTCCGCGTTTTATCAGACATACTGTGTACATATTTAAGTATGATATTTACCTCTAATGGCGTTATCATTACAATAGAGTTGGGTGAAATTGGAGTGTTATGAAATTTACATATCTAGTTAATAAACGAATACGTTTATTTTAGTGTAAAGCAATATGCACATGGATAGAATATCTAAAAAAAAAAAGGATTTTTTAATCTACGAAACTGTACTATGTTCTAACTGACAACTACGTAGAGTTTAGGCTCTATCGTTTAAAATATCAGTTATTATTTCCTTATTTATTTATACCGTGATTAATTGTTAATTCGTTTTTACTGTACGCACTTTTCAAGTACATGAATATCAATTTGAACAAGAAATTATTCTTTGACCATTTAAAAGAATTATCTTTTTATGCAAATCATAAGTAAACACACAAAGAACAATGTAGATAAATGTTTTGCAACGACGTATCGATTTGTCAAATAATATTCTAATTTGATACTCGTTACTTATTTCAACTTGTCAGGCGATTTATCCAGATAATGCTATAAAATATTTTCCGAAAACTTTAATCAAGGCAGAGTTAATTGGATGGAAAAAGACATACTAGGTATGGCAACTAAATAACGAGACTGCGCTCCTTCCATCGCGCAGACGTATCAAGCGAGGTGTAACTGAAACGTCATTGACCTTGTACTTCCCAAGCAGCAACCCGTAATTTCGTCTCTCTGTCTGCTTTAGTTTACTTTCGAGCTTTAATTGTAGAAGACACCGTTACTTAGTAGCGATAATAGTTGTCATAGAAATCGAGCAGCGAATTAACTTGAAATTCCTTGTCAAATTTTAAAAAATTTCCAACAGAATGCTTACAAATATTGAAGAAGGTGTTTGGTGATAATATTATGTGACGAGCCCGAGGTTTTGAATGGCGCAAATGATTTTCTGAATGTCGAGAAGAGGTCGGAGATGATGAACGTCCTTGTCTACTTGTGACTACAAGAACTGAAGGGAACGTTCAGTGGAATTGCGCGGAAAGACCGGCATCTGAGCATTCGGATGATTGCTCGATATTTTAAACATTAATAAAGAAAGAGTAGGACACATTTTGCATGATAAATTAAACACAACAAAAGTTTGTGTAAAAATAGTGCCGGGTTATTTATGGAATAACACATCGGGCAAGTGGGCCCCACGGCTTTGCATGCACCTACGCACTCGTTTGTCGAAATTTTCCATGACCATTATGCATAAATATGGTTGAATTTCGTTGATGCAGCGTTGAATCTCCTCCTTTAATGCACGGGTGGTTGTGAGCTTGTCGACATGGACCTGTGATTTCAAATAACCCCATAAAAAGAAATCTAATAGTGTTAAATCACACGAACTAGGGGGCCAATTCTGATCACCGAAACGAGAGGGTAAATGTCCTGGAAAAGTCTCATGCAGTAATTGAATTGTTTCACGGGCTGTATGGCATGTGGCACCGTCTTGTTGAAACCACATATTGACCACATCAACATCATCCAATTTCGGCAGAAAGAACTGCGTTATCATGTCGCGATATCGGGCACCAGTAAGAGTCACTGCTTCACCAGCCTCATTTTCAAAAGAGTATGGTCCAATTATGCCTCCAGCCCAAAATCCACACCAAACAGTTAGTGACACGTTGTGGATGCATTTGTTTTTCAACAATCACATGTGGGTTCTCAGAACCCCAAAGGCGGCAATTTTGGCGATTAACAAAGCCATCAAGGTGAAAATGTGCTTCATCGCTTAAGATGATTTTGCTCGAAAAATCGGCATCCATTTGTCAATGTTCAATAATCCATTCAACGAACTCTCTTCGCTGTGCATGGTTATTAGTCTTCAATCTTTGTGTTAATTGAATTTTGTAAGCATGGAGACACAGCTTCTTGAAATTTGCAATTCTTGTCCACGCCACCGAATTGAGGTTCCTGGATTGCCACTGACACTCTCACGCATTACATCGATATTGACATCTGAACGGCTTGTTTTTGAACGACCAGTGTGTTTGGCGTCCTCAGCGGATCCAGTCTCCCTGAATTTTTCAATTAATCTCTTCACAGTTGACGAAGTTGAAACACTATTCCGATCATATTTTGTATGAAATTTCCGAACAGCGGCCGCCAAGCTTTCATTATTTTTGTAATATCGTTCAATAATGAGGACACGTTGTTCTATCGTGTAACGCTCCATTTTTACTAACCCTAAACTGTCAGCTGTCGAATTGTTTTTTTAAGGTTGCCAACACTTTACTGCACAAATGGCGACAAATTCAAATCTTGTGTTAATTTTGGGACACCTATTAGTACTAATTACAAACTTAAGAAAATCTCAATACGTTGCCAGGGAAGCGGTCAAAATTTTCTTTTTTGGACACCTACAACCTGTATGTGTAACACTATGGAACTTCATGAATTTTTTTACTTATATTTATAATATTTTTCTTTTATTTTTTGCTATGATAATACTACAAATGATTATTTAATTTACTGCTAATTACAAGCTTAAAAAAATCGCAGTAGGTTGCCACGGAGGCGGCCCAAAAAAATTCTTTTTGCCACTTACAGCATGTACATATATGCAATATCTATAATATTATAGAAATTGCATTATATTTATATGTTTATATTAGTGATTTTATTCCATATTTAGTAGAAATAATTGTAAGAAGATATTATCTAAATTTTCTAATATTACAATGTATGATACACACAAAAATAGGTGTCCAATAATTATTAAATTACATAGAACCATAGATATTTTGTTTGTGCGTCTGTTCATTACATAACAATCATAGTATGCTTCGTATGCTTCAATAAGTCGTTTCCTATTTTAATAAATACATTCCTCCATGCCGTGCCTAATATATACCCTAACAATACGACTGACTACCGGACATTCAGTTGTCACATCCGTGCCCATGCTACGTTGTAACGATAATGCTGTTACTATTTATGTATTTATTAAGTATACGTAGTGGAATCTTGAAATTGTATCGAAAAAAATGAAAGTGCGTCCGATAAACAAAGCTATTACAATCCGTGTTCATTGACTTCGACAAATAAAGAGAAACTGTATTGCGATATGTGTATACAATGAGTTCGTTTATTAACTGTCTTGCAAAATGCGCTTAGATAATAAACTTTGCCAACATTAACAGCATATTACACTTTTAAGACGTCAACATTCATTACGCATTTCCTTTTTAATGTAAACAGGCAGACCCATTACTTCAAAGATGTTATTTTGTGCTTTTTAATTTGTAATTGCTTTACGTCGAAGGTACCTCTTTGCTATCATTAACATACATATTTGATATGCACGAAAATTGTCTGAAGGGTTACCTTAACACTTTTATGTTCTCACGTGTACTGTACTTTGTGTGTGTTTATAAACTTTTGTAAAATATTTTTAATCTAGGTATTTACGCCAGAAAGAATTTACGGTATTTCAATTTTCGCACAACACACGAAGTAATAATTTGTAAAGCAAAAAGAGATGAACACTTAATAAAATAAATCTTCCGAAACTGTTATGTGTATTTGTATTAGAAAATACTTTTTTCGCCAAAAGAATTACGCTCACTGAAGGCGATGAAAATAATTTGATGCGCGTAAATCGTTCGTGTATTTATTTTATCCTAGCTTAGTGTTAGTACTGTAAATAACAACTTCGTTCCAGATGGAGTAGAGATTTTATGGTTAAAATATATACACTATCGCTCAAAATTTTAATCACGTACGTAATTCGATTGATTCCATTCAAATTCTACTAGATTTAAAATTAAGACAATAGTATTTCTTTGTTGTGCGTAAGTTGAACTTACATTGTATAATATTTGCTATTCCACATATTAATCACTTCTCAAGCTTCAGCTATCATATACATATATATATAGTAGTCACATAAGAATACAAGTGTACAGCTAGGCACAGAAATAATTCCATACAGACTAAACAATCTTTATTTCTTACCTTATTTTCTTTTAGAAACGTATTCATTCATATTTACAATTTTCTTACAGTTGAAGAGCCATCTTTCGGTGAAAGCTTTGGAAAATCACCGGAATATGGAAAGTTCCTGTCGATTCCGGGACAGGGTAATATGTATCGTCCAGCGTTTTGTGATCAGATTACCCTTTGTTTTTGTATTGCTCGAAAATCGCTTATATTTCCTGTAATTGTCGCTTTTTAATCGTGTATTTTTGCATGCCTTGCGTGGAAATGATTTTAAATGTGACGAACGCAAATAAAAAAAAAGGAAGCGTATAAAAGCGTAAATAACAGAAATATTTTAAAAGAAAACAACTCTTTGTTATTCCACTTTAGGTTTTAAGTGAATTTTGTTGTTTTTCTTTTAAATCCGTAAACGCAAAAGCACTCCAAGTTTATTTATAAACTGTGCAAATTCAGCAAGTTAGTGTTGCAGGAATAATCAAACATAATTGAGTCACTATGGGTACCAATGATTGTTAATGGATTGCCTTGCAGGAAAGTGTAGAGTTGCTTCTACTTCTTCAGCAATTTTTATGAGATTACTTTGGAAAAGATCTTCCAATCCTTTTTCCTTTGAAATCCTTGTTTATACCTCTTTACCAACTTTCTTCTTAGATCTACTCCGTTTTCTTATACCTTTTGGCTTCGCTTGATTTACACGTACATTCTCTGTTCCAAAAATAACCCGAATAATCAATGATCAATGATCAATTTATATATTCAAGTAATGCAACGAAGGGTTTTTAAATTTAAGCTGATTACAATGACTTTCAATTGATGCAATGAGGTTTTCTTTCATCTCCAAACGTAGTCGAGGGAGTCAAATATAATTCATGAACTCAAATCAAATATTTGCGAAGCATGGAACAGCAAAAATAATTTTATTACTGATCAAAATTATCAGTAACAATTAAATTATCATACAACAGTCTATGTGGTTCTTACTGCTAAAGACGAGCTGCTGACCATTACCTACCTATCACCAAAATAATACTCAGCATTAACCATTGTATCACTTGGAATAGATACTTTGTGAATAATCCCCTCAAAATCGTGCCGTTTTTTAATTTACCTGTATACAATGGTTTTCAACTGATACAAAGAGATTTTCTTTCATCTCCAATCTTAGCTTCTTAGGGAATAAAGAATAATTACACGAACCCAAATCGGGTAAACTCTGGGCATGGAAAAGCAAAAAAGAAATATTTTTGATCAATATCATCAGTAACAATTACCTAATGGTGAAAAGCCAAGTCTCCAACTGGATGCTTCTGCATGACTAGATGATGTTCATGACCTATCACTACACCAAAACAATGCTCAACATTAACCATTGTATCACTTGGAATAGATACTTTGTGAATAATCTCTTCAAAATCGTAGACATTTTTTAATTTACCTAATTGCAATGGTTTCAATTACGATTTTCTTTCATCCCCAATCTCAGCTTAAGGAATAAAGAATAATTACACGAACCCAAATCAGGTAAACTCTGAGCATGGAAAAGCAAAAAAGAAATATTTTTGATCAATATTATCAGTAACAATTAGCTAATGATGAAAAACCAAGTCTCCAACTGGATGCTTCTGCATGACTAGATGACGTTCATGACCTAGCACTACACCAAAGCAATGCTCAACGCTAACCATTGTATCACTTGGAATAGATACTTTGTGAATAATCTCTTTAAAATCGTGGACATTTTTTAATTTACCTAATTGCAATGGTTTCAATTACGATTTTCTTTCATCCCCAACCTTAGCTTAGGAAATAAAGAATAATTACACGAACCCAAATCGGGTAAACTCTGGGCATGGAAAAGCAAAAAAGAAATATTTTTGATCAATATCATCAGTAACAATTACCTAATGGTGAAAAGCCAAGTCTCCAACTGGATGCTTCTGCATGACTAGATGATGTTCATGACCTATCACTACACCAAAACAATGCTCAACATTAACCATTGTATCACTTGGAATAGATACTTTGTGAATAATCTCTTCAAAATCGTAGACATTTTTTAATTTACCTAATTGCAATGGTTTCAATTACGATTTTCTTTCATCCCCAATCTCAGCTTAAGGAATAAAGAATAATTACACGAACCCAAATCGGGTAAACTCTGGACATGGAAAAGCAAAAAAGAAATATTTTTGATCAATATTATCAGTAACAATTAGCTAATGATGAAATGCCAAGTCTCCAACTGGATGCTTCTGCATGACTAGATGACGTTCATGACCTAGCACTACACCAAAGCAATGCTCAACATTAACCATTGTATCACTTGGAATAGATACTTTGTGAATAATCTCTTCAAAATCATGGACATTTTTTAATTTACCTAATTGCAATGGTTTCAATTACGATTTTCTTTCATCCTCAATCTCAGCTTAAGGAATAAAGAATAATTACACGAACCCAAATCAGGTAAACTCTGAGCATGGAAAAGCAAAAAAGAAATATTTTTGATCAATATTATCAGTAACAATTAGCTAATGATGAAAAACCAAGTCTCCAACTGGATGCTTCTGCATGACTAGATGACGTTCATGACCTAGCACTACACCAAGGCAATGCTCAACGCTAACCATTGTATCACTTGGAATAGATACTTTGTGAATAATCTCTTTAAAATCGTGGACATTTTTTAATTTACCTAATTGCAATGGTTTCAATTACGATTTTCTTTCATCCCCAACCTTAGCTTAGGAAATAAAGAATAATTACACGAACCCAAATCGGGTAAACTCTGGGCATGGAAAAGCAAAAAAGAAATATTTTTGATCAATATTATCAGTAACAATTAGCTAATGGTGAAAAGCCAAATCTCCAACTGGATACTTCTGCATGACTAGATGACGTTCATGACCTAGCACTACACCAAAGCAATGCTCAACATTAACCATTGTATCACTTGGAATAGATACTTTGTGAATAATCTCTTCAAAATCATGGACTTTTTTAATTTACCTAATTGCAATGGTTTCAATTACGATTTTTTTCATCCCCAATCTCAACTTAAGGAATAAAGAATAATTACACGAACCCAAATCAGGTAAACTCTGAGCATGGAAAAGCAAAAAAGAAATATTTTTGATCAATATTATCAATAACAATTAGCTAATGATGCAAAGCCAAGTCTCCAACTGGATGCTTCTGCATGACTAGATGATGTTCATGACCTATCACCACACCAAAACAATGGTCAACATTAACCATTGTATCACTTGGAATAGATACTTTGTGAATAATCTCTTCAAAATCGTAGACATTTTTTAATTTACCTAATTGCAATGGTTTCAATTACGATTTTCGTTCATCCCCAACCTTAGCTTAGGAAATAAAGAATAATTACACGAACCCAAATCGGGTAATCTCTGGGCATGGAAAAGCAAAAAAGAAATATTTTTGATCAATATTATCAGTAACAATTAGCTAATGATGAAATGCCAAGTCTCCAACTGGATGCTTCTGCATGACTAGATGAGGTTCATGACCTATCACTACACCAAAATAATGCTCAACATAAATCATTGTGTTACTTGGAATATACACTGCGAATAATCCCTTTGAGACCGCAAATAATAATGAGCATTAATTTAATTTTTTTACTTACTGCATTTCCTTCATGATTCTGGTTCACATTGAAAACGTCATGTAACATTTACAAGCAGTATTTAAGAAGTTTTCGTCTCTTAAAACGCACCCCAATGACGTCTTATTAAGTCGATTTCCATATCTCGCACTTTCTCCATATTTTCTTTGATCGCTATTCTGATCGATCAACTTGAACATTTGTAGTTCATTTATGACGCTTTTGTCTTCTCTAAATCGTGAAAAAAAAGTTTCCATTGGTAATTTTACACATTTAGAGCATTTCCGTAGTATTTTTACCCCACAAAATTTAGTGTTGAAACCTTTTCTCTTCATTTTTTGACAGAAGTATGCAAACTACAACTTAAATGTATCGTAAATTGGCCTCCGTTAGATGAAATGACAAGAAATTTTTGCAGATTATTTAAGAACATACCAACAGATGCCGCTACTAATTTCTTTAAAATAATGACAGTTCATTTATTTTCTAGATGCAGGGCTGAAAAGTTATGAAGCTGAAATTGAAGTCTTTGAACTTATTTAAGCTTCACAATATTCCACGTTGTCTAAAATCCGAACCCTTTTCCTTATCTATCGTCCCAAAGATCTTCCAATTCTTTTTCCTCCAAATTCTCGTTTTTACTGCTTTGTCAACTTGTTCTAAGTCAACCCTCTTTACTTACACCCTCTGATTTCCATTCTAAGATTTGCTACTTTGTTCTTTGAACACTACTAAGCCATATTAATTGTCTGTGCTTTATGTCTTCTATTGTAGTATTATTTATAATTTTTCTGATTCTATGATCCGATACCCTTTTCATTCTTGATTCGTTTTGCGATCTTCTCCAAAACTCTATATCCATATCTGTTAAAATATTGACATTTTGTTCTGATCGACGTAACTTTTGAATCTTATGTCATAATGCTCTTTAGAACAGTGTTATAAATGTTTTTTTTAATTTCTTTAGAAATTTCTTTTGTCCCATGAAATACAATTTAGACCAGTAATTGTTTTTTCTTCCCTGTACGTTTTGTTTTTGATTCCTGTTATTAAGTCCATAGCTTTATATGTTGTCCTTATTCAGTATTGAACAAACCTTCCAATGCTCATCTATTCAGTTTTGTACAAAGTTACAGAGTCCCAATTTTGCATATTTTTCTTTAAATATCTGATCGTACGAGGGAGCGTTTTTTATATTCGCGGAATGGGGGACAAGGGGTGGAAATAAAAAAACCAAACTATTTTTCTTTTTCAATATATTCACCTGCAAGACGGATACATTTTTCACATCTTTCAATTAATTTATTTATACCCTCATAAAAAAATGATTTCTCTTTATCTGCAAAATACGCCGAAACTGCCTCCTTGACTTCATCATCGGCAGTAAATTTTTGACCCCGCAGCTCTTTTTTCATTTTCGGAAACAGGTAATAATCACTCGGAGCCAGGTCTGGGCTGTAGGGTGGGTGATTCACAATTTCGAAGCCCACCTTATGCAGGGCAGCTAACGCAACGCGGCTCTTGTGGACGGGCGCGTTGTCGTGCAAAAGCAGAACACCTTTTGTCAATTTTCCCCGTCTTTTCTCTTTAATGGCTTCATTTAGTCGCTCTAATATTGAAGCGTAATATTCTCCGGTTATAGAAACACCTTTATCTTTATAATTAATCAACAATATTCCTTCCGAGTGCCAAAATACCGTTGCCATGAGTTTCCCAGCTGATTGTGACACTTTAAATTTCTTGGGAGGTGCTGTGCCCTTTTTATGCCACTGCATGGAGTCTTGTTTGGACTCAGGTTCATAATGATGAACCCAAGTTTCGTCTCCAGTAACAATTCCACTCAATACACCATCCTTGTCTTCATTACAGAGGTCCAAAAATGTACGCGAACATTCTACGCGCTGTTGTTTTTGCAGCGGCGTGAGCATTCTCGGCACCCATCTTGCGCTGACCTTAGACATGCCGAGATGATCGTGTAGGATTTTAAAAATTGTTGTATCGGATACTCCAACCATTTCTGCGAGTTGTTTCTTCTTTAGTCGAGCATCTTCGAGTACAATTTGTTCAACTTTTTGGATAAGTGCTGGCGTGGTCACCTCAATGCTCCTGCCCGGCCTCGGGTCGTCTTCAAGGGATTCCCTTCCTCGTTTAAATAAACTATGCCACTTGTACACCATGGTTTTTCCTGGACAAGAGTCGCCGTAAACCAATGACATCTCATTCATTATGGTCGCGACTGATTTTTCTTGCCTGGTAAGGAACTTTATAACGGCACGATATTCGATTTTTTTCATATTTCACTTTTCACTCTTGATTATGTTACTTGGTTGACGATAGCTCAAAGACTAACTGTCTAATAACAATGAAACTTCGTATTTATACTAATCATGAGTCGCTGCACAAGCCACGCTCCCAATGCGCCTACTCACCCCTCTACAACCCGCTCATTCCGCGAATATAAAAACGCTCCCTCGTATGTAAAATATAAAGTATATAGCATGTTATTATTTATGAGCAAGCTCATATTTCTGCATTTATATTTCCAGTCTTTCCATGTGTGTGCTAAAGATAAATTTAGAACAAAGTCAGATAAATATCATCCCCATTTCACCTGTTTGATAACTGCAAGTTCTTGTGTAACATTATTTCAAGTTTTAATTCTTTTCTGTGATTGTTAATATAACACTTCAATTTATTCAGGGTTTATTCAAGGATGCCGAAGTATTCTATACGTCCATGATTACCAACATTGCTAACTCTTCTTTAAGCTTAATTTTGTTTTTCGAGAAGTAAAAAATTTTAAGTATTTTTGTTGAATATTTTTTCTGAAACGAAGAGTCAAAGAGTAAATATTTTAGTCACATTTAAAATTATACAAGCTTCTTTTGGTTTCTTTAATGGCAAATTATGTTTCCGCCCGAGTTTAATACAAATTGTTCAACTAAATATTTTATAGGCTCAGACGTTTTAAAGAAGAGCGCAAGTTCTGTCTCCATGACCAGAAACCAGAGTTCCGGTGACTTAGGAAACATGAACGGTGACATACCACAGCATAATCTTCAATTTATGAAGAAGATTCCGTCAGGAGCCGAAGCAAGCAACATCCTCGTGGGAGAAGTTGAATTTCTGGACAAAACAATATCGGCTTTCGTGCGTTTAAATAAGGCCGCCATCGTCGGGGACCTAACAGAAGTACCAGTACCAACTAGATTTTTATTTTTGCTTCTCGGTCCAACTGGAACGAACATGGCTTATCACGAGATCGGTAGGGCCATGGCTACGTTGATGTCTGATGAGGTGTTCCACGAAGTTGCTTATAGAGCCAGAAGCAGGGACCATTTACTAGCTGGAATCGATGAGTTTCTGGACGCGGTAACAGTATTGCCTCCAGGCGAATGGGACCCATCTATAAGAATAGAACCGCCTGCTGCTGTACCGCCTCAAGATTCCAGGAAACGTCCACCTGAGAAACCAGTGGAATACGTCGACGAGGAAGAGGAGGAACAAAAGTTAAGAGAAGAATCGGGATTGTCAAGGACTGGAATCCTATTCGGCGGGTTGGTGAACGACTTGAAAAGGAAAATTCCCTGGTATTGGTCCGATTTTAAAGATGCTCTCGCTATGCAATGTATAGCTTCTTGGATATTTTTATATTTCGCCTGCCTTTCTCCAATTATTACTTTCGGAGGACTGTTATCGGAAGCCACAGGTAAAAATATGGCTGCCATGGAATCATTGGTATCGGGATTTATTTGTGGTATCGGTTACGGCTTCTTTTCCGGGCAACCCCTTACCATTCTGGGATCAACTGGTCCCGTGCTAGTTTTCGAAACTATAGTTTACAACTTCTGCCTAAGCACTGGTTGGGATTACATGTCGTTTAGGTTTTGGATCGGTACCTGGATCGCTCTTATATTGATGTTACTGGTTGCGATCGACGCAAGCGCTTTAGTCTGCTACATAACAAGATTTACGGAGGAAAATTTCGCAACCCTGATCGCCTTCATTTTTATTTATAAGGTGATCGAATAATCTAAGTAAGTTTCTTTAAAGAAAAATTTAAAAAATATTAATTTTCAGGCCGTAGAAAATGTTATTTTGATAGGAAGAAAATTCCCGATTAATACTACAGGGTCAGACAATCTCTCGTTGGATTGCTCGTGTTTCGTCAATGAATCACTGAAAATTGAACACCCCGAAATTAATTGGAGCAATTTAAACGAAACAGCGTGTATTGTAAGTTAGCTTGTCGTTTATTTCATGCAGCGGATTCAGTATACAATATTTATTCCAGGATTTTAACGCTACTTTAGTCGGAGACGGTTGTTTCAATAAACAATATGTACCAGATGTTTTCTTGATGTCGATCATTCTATTTTTCGGAACTTTTACGATATCCGTTTTGCTGAAAGACTTCAAGAATGCTCTCTTCTTCCCATCTAAGGTATTTTTTTTTGTATACAAAATTATGTGCGAAACAGTTAGTTTTAGAAAGAAACCCATGATTTTAGCAAATATTAAAAAATAATTTTGGCACTCTATATAAAGCACTGAAGTAATTCCACTGGTTTTCGAGTATTATATATTTTATTCTTTTCTGCACAGTTACTGCAAGCTTTTTTAAATTATACAAATTAAAAAGACTATGACAAATGAAAGGTTTTCCAATAAGGACTTGACAACTTTTTTTCAAAATAAAATGCAGACCATTTGAGATATTTCAAAAACTCTATTATCGGGTTGAAGTACAATCAAAACATTTATGAATGGAACTCGACTTCGTTCATATGGCCACCGCGGGCACGTTTGCAGCGGTCGATTCGTTGGACCCAATTTTCGATGACTCGGCCACACAATTCGGCCGAAACGGCTGCTATTTCGCGTTCAATGTTGGCTCTGAGTTCTTCCAACGTTGTCGGCTTATTGGCATAGACCAATGACTCGACATAGCCCCAAAGAAAAAAGTCTAGAGGCGTTAAATCGCACGAACGAGGCGACCAATGGACTGGTCCGTTTCTTGAGATAACACGCTCATCAAACTTACTCTTCAATAAATCGATTGTAACGTGTGCTGTATGGCTTGTGGCACCGTCCTGCTGAAGCCACATGTTGTCCAAGTCCATATCTTCCAATTCGGGGCAAAAATAATCGGTAATCATGGCGCGATAACGATTACCATTCACAGTAACGTGACGATCATTATCGTCGACGAAAAAATATGGCCCTATGACGCCGCGGGCATGCAAACCGCACCAAACAGTTATTTTTTGTGGATGAAGTGGTGTTTCATGAAGCACATGTGGATTTTCACCCGACCAATAACGCATATTTTGCTTATTGACGAACCCATTGAGCCAAAAATGAGCTTCGTCACTGAAAATAATTTTGCGATGAAATTGATCATCTTGGCGCATCTTTTCCAGAGCCCAATCGGAGAACGTACGTCGCTTCAAATGGTCCATCGGCTTCAATTCTTGAGTCAGCTTGATCTTGTATGGGTGTAAACAAAGATCCTTACGCAAAATTCGCCATAAAGTGATCTGGGCGATGCCCAACTCTTGAGAACGCCGTGGAATTGACTAATTTGGATCATTTGCTACGGACGTTTCAACGGCAGCGATATTTTCGACACTTCGACCAACCCGTTGTCTCACTGGCACGGCAACATCACACAACGAATATGTAGACTCAAATTTTTGCACTAAACTTGTTACTGCCTGTCTACTAGGGCGAGAATTACGACCGAAAATCGGAGTTAACGCTCTTAAAGTAGCGGTCACCGACTCCGAATTTCTGTAGTAAATTTTTATAATTTACAGACGTTGTTCGTTCGTGTACTTTACCATGATGAAAATGTTAAGTTTACTGAATAAATTGACAGTGACAGTTCGATGATTAGTGAAAGGGTCCGTTCACAAATTGAATTAAAGTTGTCAAGTCCCTATTGGAAAACCCCTTACATATACCGAATGTTCTATAACATAATTTCTATAGCCTAAGGACGTGTTACGGAAGCAATTCCAAATTAAATATGTCTGATTAACATATTCCCAAAACCCCATCGTAGCTGAGTTACAAACAATTGTAGATTTAGATAACTCTACTAATGCAGCTATTATGTACCTCTGCGAAAAAACTCTCAACGAAAATCATCTAAAAAGACATCACTTTATGGAATTAGTAGAAATCGATGTCTCGACACAGTGACTGTTGGGGCAATTCGGCAAGAATATAAGACGGTTCAACACCTCGACAAACGCAATTCATATCTTTAGATTCACACCTCGACAGCAAATTCCAACGGAAATATGAAAAAGAGTCATTTTGAGTATTAAATGAAATCTGACTTCTGTAAAATTCGACGCGCTTATTATAGAAAAAATTTAATTTTATAATTACTCAAAAATGAGCCTAGCAATTACATTCTTGTGTTAGAAATATCCTATTTTTTCCCTAAAGTAGAAGAGGATTAATTACTAACTACTCAAGAAGGTAACGCTTCTGATTACTGAATAATTCTTAATTGCAACCTTTCGCAATGCAGGTCTAAAAGTGTCGTGAATGTTGAGATCTTTCCTGAACGTTCCGACGTACAAAAACTTATAAAAGTACGAAAAGAAATACAAATCATGAGATTAGACTACGCATACGTGTTACGAACATAAATGCATCCCACGCAGTGTGGCTTTTACAAACTTAGAAATGTCGGGTGGCTGATGAAAGCTGCTACCAAAAAAAACGTAATAACTTGTTTTCTGTGTAACCAGCCTGTTCCATTTTTATTTTACTTTATAGATTGATCTTTAAATTTAACTAAAATGGAGAATTGGGACAATGAAACAAGAATTTGAATAGTGCAACGATTTCACGCTTTAGAGTCCGTAGTTTCCATCCAAAGAGAATATAGGCGCAGGTTTGGCGGCACTCCTCCTAGCAGATGGACTATAATGAGGCTCGTGAAGAATTTTGCCGAGCGTGGCACAATCGCAAGAGGGCCTTATCATCGAGATCCCTCAGTTCGGACGCAGGAAACTATCGCTGCTGTAGCTGCTGCCATACAATCCAATCATCGAGTTTCGACAAGGAGCTTATCTGCTGAAATGGGTGTCAGCAGACAGTCACTGCAGACAATTTTGCACCAAGATTTAAACTTATTTCCATATAAGATTCAATTAACAAACAAACTGAACCCAAAAAACTTCCCGATTCGCTTGGAATTTTGTGAGTCAAATGGCGTCAGAGAATGAAAACGTCTTGAACTGCATTTTTATGTCTGACGAGGCACATTTTGATTTAAACGGCAATGTTAACAAACAAAATTGTCGAATATAGAGTAATTCTAACCCACAGATACTTCATCAGATGCAATTACATCCACTTCGCGGCACAGTGTGGTGTGCAGTTTCTTCAAGGTTCATTGTTGGGCCTTACTTTTTCGAAGAAAACGGTCTTACTGTTACGGTCAATGGAGACCGTTACTTAAAGATGTTGAAAGAGTTTTTCTTTCCAGAATTACGCCGAAAGAGAATCCCTTTCAACTCTGTTTGGTTTCAACAAGATGGGGCAACTTGTCACATAGCCACGCCTGTTATGACAGAATTGCGGCAAAAATTCTCCAATAAACTGATTTCAAGAAACTCCATATTCCGTTGGCCTCCCAGGTCTCCTGACCTCACTGCACCTGATTTTTTTTTGTGGGGTTATTGCAAACAAGAAGTTTACAAAAGAAACCCAACAAATTTGGATGATTTAAAGCAATCCATTCGAACGGTAATTGAGGCAATTCCCGCTGCAACACTCCAGGCAGTAATGAATAACTTTTTGATAAGATGTCGCACATGTGTCACCGAGGGTGGAGGCCATTTGAATTCAATTATTTTCAAAACTCCATGAATTATTTTAATAAAAATGTATTATTTTTCAAATGAATTACTAAAAATAAATTACATAAACTTTACAAAAACTTATTTGAGTTTCTTAATGTAGCAAAATTGATCAGCCACCCGTTACCTAATACATGCGGAATATTAATAAAGAAGCTATTAAAAATTTTAGTAATAACTAAGGAAAAGATGAAACGGAGATCAATGTCAACAAAATCAACGACTCTATAAAGAAAATGCGATCAGATAAAAAACTATATAAGCTCAATGTAGCACTAGCTGCTTTTGTCAATGATGTCGATAATTACGCAGCAATATTAGTTTAACGCATAACGGTCGTTGCTGCTTATAAAGACCTATCGAATCTGGAATACCTTTTAAGAGATGGACACACTTTCCAATCTCCTTTTTTTTGTTTTCTCGTGTGTCAGCGAATACAATGTCCGCGAAAATTTCTGGAACATATAAATATTGGGTTGGCAACTAAGTACTTTCGGTTTTTACTGATAGAGAGCGGTGCTTTATTTTTTGTATAACGTATATTAGTGCTGTACTTTACCGTTTGTCGCGTGATACTAGTCACATTGACGTAACTTCAGAAGCAAGTAGTGCGTGATTTTTATAAAGCTATTAGTTGTGGGTTAATTTTAAATGGAGTGCAGAAACGAACATTTTCGACATATTTTACTATTTTATTTCCGTAAAGGGAAGAAAGCTGCTGCGGCTCACAAAAAGATATGTGAAGTTTATGGTGCTAATTGCTTAACAGAGCGCACGTGTCAGAATTGGTATAAAAAATTCCGCTCTGGAGATTTTTCCCTCAAAGATGAGCAACGTTTTGGTCGGCCTACTGAAGTTGATGATGACCAAATCAAAGTCACAAGTGAAGAGGATCGTCATATAACTGTTCGAGAGGTTGCGGAGAGGCTACATGTATCGCACACAACAATTGAAAAACATTTAAAATGTCTTGGGCTAGTTAAGAAGGTTGATATTTGGGTACCTCACGAATTGAAAGAAATTCATTTAACACAAAGAATCAACTTTTGCGATATGCACCTTAGACGAAATGAAACCGACCCTTTCTTAAAAAGAATCATCACTGGTGATGAAAAATGGGTCCTGTACAGTAACATAGTTCGAAAACGATCATGGAGCAAACACGATAAACCAGCTCAAACCACATCGAAAGCTGAATTGCATCCAAAAAAGATCATGCTGTCAGTTTGGTGGGATTACAAAGGTGTTGTGTTTTTTGAGCTGCTTCCAAGGAACCAAACTATCAATTCTGATGTTTACTGTCAACAATTAATAAAACTGGATGAAGCAATCAAAGAAAAACAGCCAGATTTGTCAAATCGGAAAGGTGTAGTTTTCCACCAAGATAATGCAAGGCCTCACATGTCTTTGGCAACTCGTGGGAAACTATTGGAGCTTGGCTGGGAAGTGATGCCACATCCCCCATCCAGCCCTGATCTAGCACCATCTGATTAACATTTATTTCGAAGTTTGCAGAATCCTTTGAATGGTAAAACTTTCACAAATGACGATGACCTTCACTCGCACCTGGTTCAGTTTTTTACTGATAAGGACCAGAAATTTTATGAGCGCGGAATCATGCAGCTGAAAGAAAGATTTCAGAAGGTCAGCAAGCAAAATGGAAAATATATAATTGACTAAAAACTATTCTCTGTTTAAAAAAAAAAGTGTTTTATTTTATACTACAAAACCGAAAGTACTTAGTTGCCAACCCAATATTTTCTGTATGTTAATTTAAAATTCGTTTTCTTACCACAAAGATATATTTTCAGTTATCTTAACTGTGTTATAAGCACCTTTTGTAATGCATTTTTTATATATTTTGATGAAACTTAAAAACGTAAATATTACTGTATTCTTGTAGGTTCGTCAGTACGTTAGCGATTTCGCCGTAATAATAGCCATCTTAGCGATGACGCTCCTGGATTATTTCACAAACATTGCAACGCCGAAATTGGAAGTGCCCACCGAATTCAAGCCGACTCTACCAACGCGAGGATGGTTTATATCGCCCTTCCACAACCCGATATACACGTACGTCCTCGCCGTTCTACCCGCTTTACTGGGCACGATCTTGATATTCATGGACCAACAAATCACAACTGTAATCATCAACAGGAAAGAGCACAAGCTGAAAAAAGGTTGCGGCTACCATCTGGACCTTTTCGTCCTGTCGATTTTGATAGAGATATGCTCCCTGATGGGATTGCCTTGGTTCGTGGCTGCGACCGTCCTTTCAATAAATCACGTGAATTCTCTCAAGTTGGAATCGGAATGTGCAGCTCCGGGAGAGAAGCCTCAGTTTCTAGGAGTTAGGGAGCAGAGAGTCACTCATATTTTGATATTTTTCACCATTGGCTTGTCCGTCTTTTTAACGCCGATGTTAGGACACATTCCCATGCCCGTCCTGTTTGGAGTATTTTTATATATGGGCGTTGCATCGTTGAAGGGACTTCAATTCTTCGATAGGATACTGATTATGTTTATGCCAAACAAATATCAACCCGACTATATGTTCTTAAGACAGGTAAGTAAATATTTACAATATTTCTAACTGGCAAACTTTTTTCAATGATTCCAATAACATTTTTCCCATGTCTTATGAATTATTTTGTATGAAGTAATGAATTTTCTCTAAATATTAGACCGCGTTCTTAAGACTACCATCAACTCTGATCGTTAGCTATATCACATGTCTGTATTCCTTACCTGCGAAGAATCCTGTGAGCTAAGTCTAGAGTGCTTTAGAACGTTACGTTCATGAGGTCGGGAAACCCCTTATTCTTCCACATCTTCAATAACTCTAAGACCCACTTTTCCAGTAGGATATTGCCCATCTCCACGTAGCGATAACTCCCCCAAATAGATACGAAGACACCCGTATCTTGCCATAGTAGCCCATATCTTCCGACATCTCAACGGCCAAGCACGTTTGGGATACTATAACAAGAAGACTGATGAATGACAGAAGCTCTCAAACATGAATTGCAAATTACTTGGGGCACCATACCCCAAAGGGACATCGTCCGCCAGTTGGAATACATACCACGAAAAGTGAGGGAGTATAAAATTCATAAAGACGACCCAACACACCAAATTTGGTTGAAAAAAATCGCACCCCTCGTTGGTGTTGCACTTTCCTTATGTTATATGTCGTTAATTTAGTTATATCATCGGCATATGCTAAGATCTATTGCTGTTTGATATACATTGAACCTTTAGGGTTAATTAGCACTTCTTTAACAATTCTTCCCAAAGCGAAATTAAATAAATTGGTCGATATTAGGTTTCTTGTCCGAATTCAGCCCAGATTCTTCTGATTATTAACCCTCAACTTTTACTTTTCCTCATTCATTTATTATACACTTCTCTTCCTTTAATCCTACCTGAATAAATTATGTAACTGTAATAGCATTTACGTTCATGTGATATATTGTCGATATGTATTTTTTCAGGTACCAATTCGACGTGTTCATATTTTCACGGCAATTCAAATGGCATGTTTGGCTTGCTTATGGATGATCAAATCGTTCAGTTCGACGTCCATACTCTTCCCGCTGATGCTGGTCGTGATGATAGGCATCAGAAAGTCGTTGGACTTCATCTTTACGAGACGCGAAATGAAGATTTTGGACGACGTCATGCCCGAGATAACGAAGCGACACCAACACGACCGGGCAGAGGATGCAGAGGTGGGGTGCTGTGCCAAATTTATTGCATGCTTTTTAGGAACGAAACCGCTAGAGACAGAGAAAGCTATAGTAGATATAAAAAAATGAAATACTTAATTTTAGTTTCTTTTTGTTTCCTTTTATTTGAAATTTTAAGTCAAGCGCTTCTATGTAGGCTGCACTTTTTCGTTGATTACGTCTTCGTATTTTAAGCGCACAAATCAACATCTAGTCATACAGTTATTCCATCTACTTAGAGATACTCTTAAATGTAGATATTATTGTTTGAATATTAGATATATTTTTTATGTGCATTTGTTAATTAATTCTTCTAACAAGATTAACAATTATGTTTGGTAGACCATTGTACTACAACGATGGCTCTTGCAATGGTGTGCAAACTAACGCCGAAATAAACAAAATAATAGCTTGGCTGCATTGCAATTTAACGCTAACCTCGCAACTATTGACTGGCGTGAAAAAAATTGGGGTTAAATAGAGTAAATTTATAAGTTTGACCAACAGTATGAGTAAAACAAATTGGCTCAACAAGAATCAACAAAGCAGTTAAGAAAATTGTCAGCATATTAACTATGATATGCACTAAAAAAAATATATTAATTAAATCTGTATATCTTCTTGGAAGTCTGCATAGATTTTGCCCCAAATTCAGTTAACGAAAGACTTAAATTTTAATCGAAGAATAGGAATACAAAATACACAGGTCGCATTGTACTTTTGTATGTAAATTAATCATATTCAGCTGTTGTTTTATATTGTTCACAATAATTTCGCAAGGGGTTATAAAGTAATTATTGATGGTTATGTATAATAGAAATTATAAATGTTGAAGCCAAAAAGATCGTCGTCATCATTACTATCTTTTTCCTCCATAATTCTAAGGTGTTTAGATTTCAACCTTAGCTCTTTTTATGTTTTTCATTCTTTTTTAATAAATTTCTTCATTTTCTTCTGTCTTTTCAGTTTCAACTTTCTCTTCTCTCGATTTATATCTCTTCTATATAACTGTTCCACTTTCGTTTAGACTTCCACTTTTGTTTTTCTTTCCAAAAGATTTTGGTTTCAAAAGATGCCAAGACAAACGATGATTGTGTCTTTCTCTATCGAAAAGAGATTATTTCAACTAGTGGTAATACAATCTCCTCTTAAATTTTACTTCATCAAGATGTGCTTTAAATCTAATATACAATCTGATAATAGATCCAAAAAAGACAGACAGTATTTCAATGTCTCATGTATCAATTGGACAATCAACGACAGACTCTGCTCCAGAGGACGATTGTATTATTAACAACGTGAAAGCCTATGTAATTTATTTCAACAGTTTTTAATATGGTAGTGCATGTAGTAAGACCATTTGACTTTGGAATAGTTATCTAAAGAAGTCGATGATTGCTCCATTTCCTTCTGCCTTCTGCCATTTCTTTAGCTAAGTTTAAACTCCCCCCTATTCCACTTTTGTTTAGACTTCCACTTTTGTTTCTTTTTCCAAAAGATTTTGGTCTCAAAAGATGCCAAAACAAACGATGGTTGTAGAAAGGTTTATTCTATCGACAAGAGATTATTTCAATTAATGGTAATACAATCTCCTCTTAAATTTTACTTCATCAAGATCTGCTTTAAATCTAATACACAATCTGATAATAGATTCCAAAAAGACTGACAGTATTTCAGTGTATCAGTAAAGTATCAATTGGACAATCAACGATAGGCTCTGCTCCAGAAGACGATTGTATTATTAACAACGTGAAAACCTATGTAATTTATTTCAACAGTTTTTAATATGGTAGTGCATGTAGTAAGACCATTTGACTTTGGAATAGTTATCTAAAGAAGTCGATGATTGCTCCATTTCCTTCTGCCTTCTGCCATTTCTTTAGTTAAGTTTAAACTCCCCCTATTCCACTTTCGTTTAGACTTCCACTTTTGTTTCTTTTCCAAAAGATTTTGGTCTCAAAAGATGCCAAAACAAACGATGGTTGTGGAAAGGTTTATTCTATCGACAAGAGATTATTTCAATTAATGGTAATACAATCTCCTCTTAAATTTTACTTCATCAAGATCTGCTTTAAATCTAATACACAATCTGATAATAGATTCCAAAAAGACTGACAGTATTTCACTGTATCAGTAAAGTATCAATTGAACAATCAACGACAGACTCTGCTCCAGAAGAGAATTGCGTTATTAACAGCGTGAAAGCCTATGTAATTTATTTCAACAGTTGTTAATGTGGTAGTGCATGTAGTAAGACTAATTGATTTTGGAATAGTTATCTAAAGAAGTCGATGGTTGCTCCATTTCCTTCTGCCTTCTGCCATTTCTTTAGCTAAGTTTAAACTCCCCCTATTCCACTTTTGTTTAGACTTTCACTTTTGTTTTTTTTTCCAAAAGATTTTGGTCTCAAAAGATGCCAAAACAAACGATGATTGTGGAAAGTCTTTCTCTATCGAAAAGAGATTATTTCAACTAGTGGTAATACAATCTCCTCTTAAATTTTACTTCATCAAGATTTGCTCTAAATCTAATATACAATCTGATAAAGCAAAAAGACTGACAGTATTTCAGTGTATCAGCAAAGTATCAATTGGACAATCAACGACAGACTCTGCTCCAGAAGAGGATTGTATTATTAACAACGTGAAAGCCTATATAATTCATTTCAACAGTTGTTAATGTGGTAGTGCATGTAGTAAGACCATTTGATTTTGGAATAGTTATCTCAAGAAGCCGATGGTTGCTCCATTTTCTTCTGTCTTCTACCATTCCTTTAACTAAGTTTAAACTCCCCCCCTCTCTCATCTAAAATCTCTTCTATATTGCCGTATCAACTTTGTTTTTCTCCAAAGAGTTTTGGCCTTCCAATACAGATAGCATTGACTGCAAAATTTACCTCTATTGAAAATATATTATTTCAACTAATGGTAATACAACCTTCTCCCAGATTTTGCACAATCGGAACCCACTTTAAGTCTTATATATAATCTGATAGTAGCTTCTAAAAAGACAGACAGTATTTTAGTGTATCAGCAAAGTATATATTGGTATAGCGACATACTCTGCTAAATCTAAAGAAGAGAACTTGAAGAAGGGTTAGTAATTAAGCCGTGAAACACTACGCACACCAAATACGCACGCTCGTAGAAAAAATTGACGATCCGGTTGTGCATTTACCACAAGAAGAAGTAATTAATGCTGAAATATTTTCAAACGATAATAACTACAATATATGCAGGTCTTTGTCTGGAAGTACGTTCGGTGGAAAACGAAGAAAATAAAGCAAAAGTATAGTCTATTAATAGTCAACATTGCTTTCGTTTTATAAGTTGTATAACTGCTAATTATATGTTTAAATTACTCTTCCCTATAAATTGCATTAATCTCTTTAATATCATTTTATTAAAAAAAATATATGCCGTTTACTGGATATTCTTTTTAAACACATAACTCCAAATTGAAGAAATGGTAGAGTATTGTAAGTAGTGCATATTACGAACGGTAATACTTATTTTTATAACATTGTACAAAGAAATAACGCCTTTTTTTGTGCGATGTGATATAGCATATTATACAACAAACCATAAAAGCGGGCAGATATTTTACCATAGGCAAAATGCAGTCAGCTTTAAGTTCTTTTGTATAGTGCCTATACCTTTTCATTTGAATGAAATACAATATAAAATTTCATTCCATTCAAGAGTATAACGTTTCCATCAACTGCATAAATCCAAGTTGATCAATAGTGATGCAATTTTTAACCAGTGAATAAGTTAGAAAACCTTAAAAAGTTGAAAATAAAAATTTGTCGATAATTTTTCATATAAGTAGAGATGTCACCCTTGGGAACAGGAGGAACCTGTCCAGAAATCCCGAACCATTGAGAGAACCATTTGAGTTGAAAGTTAAATTAAATGGTTAGGAATAGATCAGAACGAAGTTATAAAAAATATGGTCCAACAAGAAAAGAAAATAGTGCTGAAGACGTTGAATTTGGTTGATTACCTTAATCACTAAGGTTGATATATAACCCCTTTCCACATTAACTTTTGTAATTCTGTATACGCATTTCGAAAACTAAGTTGTCATCATCAGCAGACAATTGCAAAGTGTCGCACCTGGCAAAACACGGCGAAAAACACCTGTACGAAAAACAAATTCCGTACGCGATCTACACCGCTAAGAACCAAGATGTACACTGCCATTAGCGGTGTAGATCGCGTACGGAGTTTGTTTTTCGTACAGGTGTTTTTCGCCGCGTTTTACCAGGTGCGACACTTTGCAATTGTCTGCTGATGATGACAGCTTAGTTGTCGAAATGCGTATACAGAATTACAAAAGTTAATGTAGAAAGGGGTTATATATCAACCTTAGTGATTAAGTGCTGAAGACCCTGGAAACGGATCAAAACTATCCGTTATGAAAAGCAGTGAAAATAAGACACGTGTTAAAACTTAGAATACGGAATGGGGAAGAGAAGTTGGCTGAAAATAAGTAAGAAAAAGAGTTTGCTAAATATTTTTAATTATTTTTTATCCTGGGTTTAAAAAAAGTGGAAAGAGACGATAGTGCAAATGCCCATAATTCACTACAAGAAATAAAGCGATTTGAACTATAATACTAACAAAAAAATTTACTATTGAAGTTAAAAGCTCCATAAGAAATAATATGAACGTTCAAAAGACATAATGATATGGCATGATCACATTGAAGAATCTTAAAAGAACTTCGTAAAAGGGAATTTAAGTTTATAATATTTTAGACAATTCTAAGAATGCGTGTCTGTTCATTTCAATGGAAAATATTGTATTGTAACTCTAATATCTACGCTTGGAAAAGAAGCAAGGTAACGTAGAAAATATATCGTTTTATATTTGCAGTCTAGCAACTCCCAAAGGTGTTTAAAAATATATTGAAAATACAAATTTTGTTCTTGAAGGAGCGTAAAAATTTATACTAAAATATCAAACCACAAACAAAGTAACATAAAATTGTTGAAGCAGTTCCATTTGAACTATATCTCCTACTAGATAAAAGATATTTTAAAACCATTGCACAGATTCCAAGATATTTTCTGGTCATGATAATAATTTACGATCTCAGCAGTGTAAAGTATAGTCTTCATTGCTTGTATAAAAGTAAGCTTTCTGCACTTGTGTAAAACAAAATCCGACTTTTTCCAGGTAGAACGGCGTTTCCAATATGGTTGACTAACGTAAGCTTTTCATCAAATTAATCGTCGAGATCTTCGACGAGATTGGTTGGCGTTAACAAAATACCATACAATAAATACTGGTGCTTCACCAGTTTTAGTTTTTTGGGTTAGTCATAAGTTTAGATGGGTTTTATTGCAGTCGCCTATTATTGATATCAAATTCATGAATATTGGATTAGTATCTTTACTTTAGGAGGATCATAACAGAACTTCCTGTATTGAAACTATTCCATTGTAGTTCCTAACTTAAGGATTATCTGCTAACATGATTACGATTCCTTTTTACACTAGTATATTGACACACGTTATGTAGAAAGCAGTTTTTTATTTATGTTAATCTCAGTATTTATCCTGTAAGAGTTTAACTCTGTCGGGTAATAAAAAAAAAATGTTATTATGACTATTATTAATACTACTTAGATTTTAGATTCTAAGTTCTCATCCCAGTATGTTGGCAAGTACATAGACCTATTTCTATTGAAAGGTCGATCTTGTAAATATTATGTTTACCTTTTTAATACTCCAACAACATAAATAGAAAATAGAAAACAATTCGTGAAATTCTAAAAACGTAAATGATTTGCAATAAATCAAGAAAAGTATTGGACTCCAACCCTGAGGAACGCCGCGTTAAATACAAATAAATTACACAAACACTTTTATGATATAAATTAGGTGTTTATTGTTTAGTTGTTCGACCAACTCTGACAAACACGAATAAAACAGATGATGCATTATTTTAATTTTGTACTTCACCGAACGCAATTCCAAATGAAAAACCTGCTTTATAGTTTACATTTTATTTTGAACATTTAGCAATTATCAAACATTCCATAACTACTTTTAGGAAAATTTTAGTTCTTATGTTATCCTTCGTATGATATTTATACATGTATATATAGCTGTGAAAGAATAGTAGGTGATTGGATTAGGTATATAAACCGAAACGCAAGCATCGAATCAAAATATTGATATGAAACAACGGATTCGTTCTATAGTCTTGAAGTTGATCTCCGATGTGATAATCTACATTTATATTAGGAAAATTATCTTTAATGTGTGATGTAATGGAAAAGGATCAACAATTTCTGTGATTGAGTGTATGTATGGATGTGTATTCGTTGCTTGAAAAATGTATTCGATGTTTACGCTTCGGATCGTAACTATATTTAGTTGGTACAGAGGTAGTTCAAACGTTGAGTAATATATTTAAATTTTCCAAAGTTCGAAAATATCTCTTCGTCAAATATAAAATAAAAATTTGCTGTATATAAAGTAAATATGATTTCTTTTGTGCTTCATGCTTGGAAGTATTTTCACTATTTTGTGTAAATAATTACTTTGATTTGCGACTGCTTAGAAAGAACTAATTGTATCTTTAATTTACAGTAATTTGAATTTATGTAACTAATAGAGTAGCGTAAAGCAACGAAGATGGTAGACCACCACCTAAAGAACACCCAGTATATTTTTCGGGATTTTGTAATTTTAAAATCGAATTCATACTCCTATGTATATCACCGAAGATGTGAATTTAATTCAAAAAGCTGTTTCTTTAGTCTAACAAAGTTATAAGAAAGGAAGGAAAAGTGCGCGACGATCCCTGAGATGTGCGTTCGAAAAATCTTTAGAGTGTAATGAAAGAAAGTTCGAAGATACTCGAACTGGAAGTTACCCAGTCAGACGTTACGAAATGATGTATCATCTGCGTACGATGAGATCGAACAGAGGATTAAATCAGAACTAAAAGATGAAAAACTGTGATTATATGTGGACGAAACGACAGATTTTAAACAAAATTCATTGTTACTGTTATAGTAGGTAAAATGGAACCACTGACATCGTCATTATCAATCTTACAAGCCAGTAAAAGTAGAAAAATACACTCGCGGAATAATTACAAAGGTGGTTCTAAATACAATGGAAAAATTCGAACTTTACAAAGAATCCAAACTGTTCATGACTAATGATGAAGCGACCATGCATTCTAAGAATCACTTTTTTAAGGAACAGTGTGATAACTTATTACATGTGGCGTGTAAAATACATATTCTGCGTTTTGTGACAGAAACTATTCGAATAGATTATCCAGAGATAGGTTATTCAATGGGGCACACAAAAGCAGTTTTTCTCAAATCTCCAAAGGGTATTCAAGAATTTCGCAATGTCCCAATATCCTTGAATGTACAGAGTCAGTTGATACAAGCTGGGAAACGTGGCTAAAGACAGCATTTTATTCTTAGATTAACAAAAAATCGAATAAATCCGAGGAAAATCAACAGAAATTTCAAGATGATCAAGATGCAGCAGGATTATAAATTATTCGTAAAAATTACAATAGAATAGTTGAAGCAACTGGCGTAATACAAAATCCCTTTTTGTCATTAGTGAAGATACTACAATGTAGATAGTGTGTTAAAGAAAGAAATTTGCTGAAACAACTGTGGAAGCATCTCAAATCTTCGAAGGGTATTCAAGAATTTCACAATGTCCCAATATCCTTGAACCTACACAGACAGTTGTTACAAGCAGGGAAACGTGGCTAAAGACTGCATTTTATTCTAAGCTTGTCAAAAAAATCGAATAAATCTGAGCGAAATCAAAAGAAATTTCAAGATGATCAAGATGTAGCAGGATGAAAAATTATTCGTAAAAATTACAATAGAATAGTTGAAGCAACTGGCGAAATACAAAATCCTTTTTTGTCATTAGTGAAGATACTACAATGTAGACAGTGTGTTCAAGAAAGAAATTTGCTGAAACAACTGTGGAAGCATCTCAAATCTCCGAAGGATATTCAAGAATTTCACAATGTCCCAATATCCTTGAACCTACACAGACAGTTGTTACAAGCTGGGAAACGTGGCTAAAGACTGCATTTTATTCTCAGCTTGACAAAAAAATCGAATAAATCTGAGCGAAATCAAAAGAAATTTCAAGATGATCAAGATGCAGCAGGATTATAATTTATTCGTAAAAATTACAATAGAATAGTTGAAGCAACTGGCGGAATACAAAATCCCTTTTTGTCATTAGTGAAGATACTACAATGTAGATAGTGTGTTAAAGAAAGAAATTTGCTGAAACAACTGTGGAAGCATCTCAAATCTCCGAAGGATATTCAAGAATTTCGCAAAGTCCCAATATCCTTGAACCTACACAGACAGTTGTTACAAGCAGGGAAACGTGGCTAAAGACTGCATTTTATTCTAAGCTTGTCAAAAAGTCGAATAAATACGAGGAAAATCGAAAGAAATTTCAAGATGATCAAGATGCAGCAGGATTACAAATTATTCGTAAAAATTTCAATAGAATAATTGAAGCAACTGGCGAAATACAAAATCCCTTTTTGTCATTAGCGAAGATACTACAAGATAGTGTGTTAAAGAAAGAAGTTTGCTGAAACAAATGTGGCAGCATCTGATACTTCAAATATTTAACCGATCTTATCCACTTTGTAATAACACTGAAAATGCTCCTTAAAACCCTGCATGTTTCGCAACGTTTTATATAAATAATAACTTATTATTTACTTTATTATATTCACCTACTGTCAAAAATATTTTAGTGATTTCAAGCAGTTGCGAATAAATATTTGTATATCATATTATGACCTTTGTGTAGCTATCAAATATACACTCAACTGGACCCAGTTGTCCACAATTCTTCGCTCACTTTTCCTAATAATTTCGTCACCTTAAATTAGCTCTAACAATGCCTATTAAAGCCGAGCTCATGTATATTGATACCAGTTTTGTAAATTAATTGAAACTTTTTTTCCAATTTTAAACAGAATTTTAAATACTTTTTGAAGACGAAGCAATAATAATTTTTGTCCTTTATATTTAATAGCATTTCTAATTTAATATATTACTCAACGATATTAGTGAAAATAATACGTTCATTTCCAAAAATCTTAGCTCCACTGTAAGTTTAACTTTACACGGTGGATAATTTTAAAAAAATTAAAAAATACCCGAAAAATATATTTAAGAAAGAGCGTAAGCGATTTTTGTCTCGAACAATTAATGAAAAATTAAACATTTATATTTGATACGGATTAAAATCGAAAAAAATGTGTAAATTTTTTAAAAATCGATTCATAATTTACTAATCTTTTTTATTTATGATTATGCTTTTCATATAATGTTTGCTATACAATAAACATAAACAAGTATCGAATGAGGTCATGAGAATAAACAAAATAGCCGAGCATATCGTAACAGTATAAGGGAAGAAAAACGATTTAATTAGAAGAATTTTTTTTTAATTTCAATCAGTTATTTTGGGTTTATCGTGGTCGTAACGGGTCTTCCAATAAGTAGTTTCATTTGGATATGTAAAAAAACGAGCATTTTTAAGCGAAATCATCGTATGTTTATTTAATTGTAAAGAGGAGGGTATGCCATTAATAATGGAAGACAATATCGGCCGTCACAGCTACGCTTGCAGGACCATATTCTTTTCATGAAATTTTCCGTCACCAATTATCAGATTTGCGGCTGTATGTCCTCGATAACGTCATACATTCCATCTTTCATGTCTTGAATCGATTTTGGGCCATTAGCATAGACCTTATCTTTCACGTACACCTAAAGAAAAAAGTCTAAAGGTGTTAAATCACAAGATCTCGGTGGCCAATTGTGATCGCCTCTTCGAGAAATCACACGGCCAAGAAACTTTTCGCGCAAAAGAGCGATAGTATCGTTACTTGTGTGGCACGTAGCACCGTCTTGTTGAAAATAAACGTCTTCCAATTCCGCCCATATAAAGTCATTAATCATCGTTCGATAGCGCAATCCATTCACCGTAACAGTTGCTCCAGCCTCATTTTCGAAAAAGTAAGGTCCACTGACCCCGCCAGACCAAAAACTGCACCAAACAGTCACACGTTGAGGATGGAGAGGCTTTTTAACAATAATTCTTGGGTTTTCGGAGCCCCAAATGCAACAATTCTGCTTGTTGACGTAGCCTCCGTGGTGAAAATGAGCCTCATCACTTAAGTTGATTTTTCAATGAAATTCCGGATCAGTTTAATGCATTTCAAGGACCCAATCAGCAAAGACACAACGTTGTTGATGGTCGGTAGGCGTGCGTTCTTGTATTAACTGAACTTTGAAAGCCTTAAGACCTAAGTTTTTATGCAAAATACGGTGTAATGTCGTTTGTGGAATGCCCAATTCCAAAGATCGACGAGAAATGGACAAATCTGGGTTTTCCTCAACACTATGGGCTACAATAGCAATATGTTCAGTTGTTCTTGAGCGACGTGCACCAGTACGATCCTTCATATTACTGACTTGTCCCAACAGCTCAAATTTTTCCATCAGTTTCACAATTGCTGACCGAGAAGATGCTAAACGGCAACCCTAAAATTCTTTAGTTTTGCGAACTGTGAACGCGAAATCATTTTTGCAGTGGATTTTAATAATTTCAATGCGTTATTGAAGCATATATTGTTCCATTTTTATTAATGGCGTAGTTTTTACTTCTGTCAAGTAGTTACAGGTTGAGCCATGACAACTGTTAAAATGGCGGGCTATTGAAAATGAAATGTCTTATTGGAACACCTTTTATTTATGTAGTCCTCTTTTATTGCTATGACAATATAAGGTCATACAAGATATATTGCTATGCATTTTTGTCTACGCCTACCCTGTAACACGTACTGATAAAAATACAAAAATGCTTAACCCTCTATTATAGAAAAATATTAACAGATCAATTTATCCACGCATAATATAGTACAAAGTGAAATTTTGTAGAAAAACTAACAAAGCGGATAAGTTATGGGGTGGTTTTTATTGATCCAAATAGGAATAATGTGCATACAAACATATTTTTCAACAAAATGAAGTAATTGAGCTTTTTCGTGAATGTGAAAAAAACACTTCTGACATCTAACTCTAGATTTTCCTTTACATCCTAATTTATTGCAACACCCTCTAGCTTTGGTCCATTCATGCCAGTAAGTAATTTGATATGTTTGTATACTCACTTGATCGAGTTGATATATACTTTGTTTCACTGGAATCTCTGGAATTCCACTTTTAGTAGAACTAGCAACTCGTCTCTTACATAACTGTTCGGCCAAATTTGTTTTGAAAATAAGATGGCATAATTTTTTACTCTTTGTTCTATCTCAACTTTTATTCTTCACTCAGGTAGCCATGCTCTGATAGTAACGACATCTAACATGTGATAAAAAATATGGTGATACCACTTTTTACTCTTCATCTTCATGGGAAACAATTGCAATTTAACTCCTCCCATATGACGATTATTTTGTTTTGCCATATCTGAGCAATCAATTTCCTTACATTCATTTTATGATTTGAAGGATCTTCTCACTTTCAAAACAGGATACAGAAACAGCAATAATTAAAAATAAAAGAGACAATTTTATTATTAAACCATTACACTGCGTGTATAATGATATTATCAATTGTTCTATGACTTCTTCCTTCGTCTCGGTTCACATCTGTTTCAGTTACTTGCTTGTGACCTAGTAAATGATTTGTACGCACACTAGCTATGAAATGTACTTTTTTCTTTCCTCAGTAAGCATCTAAATAAAAATTAGAAACGTGGTTATTATAATAGTGTATAATGCATATTAGATGATGGTAACTTTGATGGAGCCTGTGGTTGTTTAACTTAATCACTGAAGGTTGTTATCAGAAAGGGGTTATATATCATCCCTCAGTGCTTAATATTAGATGGTGTTGGTTTGTTCATTCGAACAACCACATTTCCTGCTGCTCCAAAATTTGGCTGATCGTCTTCAGTACTATATCCATCTCTTCCAGTAAATAATTCAAGATTGTACACCAAATAGCACCCTTCTTTTGTAGAAGGATTGTAAATTTAGTTTCGATTGCCTTTTCAACGAGATATTTTGCTCATCACAAGAAAAATCTTCTTCAAATGGATTACTCAAACATGCTTCTTTAATTCGATATATTACTGCCAAAATTTTATCGTGCAGATTCCAGGTTATTAACAAAGTGTATAAAACGTTTGATTTCTTCAAAACGATTCACTGGCATTGCATCTGCTATTTGTGGAATTCGGGTTCGTGGTGACCAGTATCTTCTGGTTGTATGTTGCTTTATTTGCTTTATTTGTATTTATATATATATATATAGTCGGTTCTAAAGAAGTCTTCACAGAAAAAATAATCGAAATGCTTACACATGTGTTATTCTTCTGCAAAATATTTGGTAATAATTTTGTACCCAAAAAATTCAATGTCTTATTTCTAATAGTAGTACTGGTTCTTTTCCACTTGAATGTTTTTGTTTCTGTTGATTTTGTAGATGATTTTACAAAATTAAAAAGAGGAACTTCATCATCGAAGTTATAATCGTTGTTATCAATGTTGTCTACGGAACTCATCAAATTCACCATCGAAGAACTCTGATATCTCTGGCTTTATGATGTTATAGTACCGTCTTACGGCCATAAAATGATTAGCAATCCATATTTCTGAAACAGTTGTTTCTATGCACTTAGTTTTGTCAGTTTTATAACTGCATAATGTTTGCATAAAGGAACACCAATAATTACCAGAAGAAAAATCCAAAATCTCCATTCACAAATTTTTTATTGTCTTCTAAATTATGCTGTTTAATAAATGTTCTTATGTATCTGCTTCTGGGTTTCCGGGCTGGAACCGCGTTACTAGTATATCTGCCGACGTTTCGTACCCATTTGTATGGGACATCTTCAGGGCTGAACTACTGCACTGAAACTGTTTCAGTACTACTATATCTGCCGACGTTTCGTACCCATTTGTATGGGACATCTTAAGGGCTGAACTACTGCACTGAAACTGTTTCAGTGCAGTAGTTCAGCCCTGAAGATGTCCCATACAAATGGGTACGAAACGTCGGCAGATATACTAATGACGCGGTTCCAGCCCGGAAACCCAGAAGCAGATAACATGGACCACGACCGCGGAAGTCTACGTACCAAATTAGTTCTTATGTATTTTTTTAACAAAAACTTAATTCTAGTTTAGAATTGGTTGCCACTACAGTTCACTCTTACTTCTAAACATAACCTCCAACTATTATCACATAAAACTATAAATTTTATTGTGATACTAGTAGCAACAGTTATGTTGTAGCACACTCACCAAGAAGCTCACATTAAATGATCAAAATTTGAGTTTCCATTTTGGTACAATTTGCAATACAAGGTGAAGCAATTTTGTATTTTATTTTGAAGTTATTATAGTTAGACCACCATAAACACTGTAACAATGTAAAATACAACCACAATCCATTATATAGTCGTTATTTTTTCAGCATTCATTATTTTCAAATTAAGCTAAACATTATTTATTGCCTCTAGCATTTGCTCGATATTATTTTGAAAAATGAACATAACATTTATTTTATTTGAAATAAACATATGAAACGTAAATTTTAAAGCATTCTATTGTTTATAAACATACGCTCTGTATCATATTCGTTTGTTGTTTCATTTTTTTTTTGTTTTTCGTCTTCTGATTAATAGTATTGCATTGTTTTTGTTTTATTATTTACTTTAAAAAAAAATAAATCATCGAAATGTTTCTGTTTGTTTCATTTTTTCACCTCACGTTTAATTCATTAGCGCACTTTCTTTAATCTTAATTAATTTGGGACGAGAATCACGAAATGTGAATACTTAAGCAAACTGATAATGAAAGGAGGATCTGCGTATTAAATTTTTTGTTTAAGAAAACAATTATTAAAAAAGCCTAAATCCTAAAGCAGTAGCATTAACATCGTTGCTTTGTAATGAACTTATTTTCTATAAAATAATGGATGTCCCAAAATTCACGCAAGATTTGAAATTGTCGCAATTAGTGCAGTAAAATGTTGGCAACCCTAAAAAAAACAATTCAACAGCTGACAGTTTTGGGTTAGTAAAAATGGAGCGTTACACGATAGAACAACGTGTCTTCATTATTGAACAATATTTCAAAAATAATGAACGCTTGGCGGCCGCAATTCGAAAATTTCATACAAAGTATGGTCGGAATAGTGTTTTAACTACGTCAACTGTAAAGAGATTAATTGAAAAATTCGGGGAGACTGGATCCGTTGGAGACGCCAAACACACTGGTCGTCCAAAAACAAGCCGTTCAAATGTCAATATCGAAGCAGTGCGTGAGAGTGTCGGTGACAATCCAGGAATTCCAATTCGGCGTCGTGGACAAGAATTGCAAATTTCAAGAAGCTCCCTACAGCGTATACTCACTAAAGATCTGTGTCTCCATGCTTACAAAATTCAATTAACACAACAACTGAAGCCTAATGACCATGCATAGCGAAGAGAGTTCGTTGAATGGATTATTGAACATTAACAAATGGATGATGATTTTTCGAGCAAAATTATCCTAAGCGATGAAGCACATTTTCACCTTGATGGCGTTGTTAATCGCCAAAATTGCCGCTTTTGGGGTTCTGACAACCCACATGTGATTGTTGAAAAATAATTGCACCCACAACGTGTCACAGTTTGGTGTGGATTTTGGGCTGGAGACATAATTGGACCATACTTTTTTGAAAATGAGGCTGGTCAAGCAGTGACTGTTACTGATGCCCGATATTGCGATATGATAACACAGTCCTTTCTGCCGAAATTGGATGATATTGATGTGGCCAATATGTGGTTTCACATACCATATAGCAGTGGCGGCTCGTGAGTATTTGACATGGTGAGGCAGATAGAATAATAAATATTCAAAATTGTTTACAATTGATTAATAAACTCTATATACCTACTACATATAAAAACAGTTTATATATATATATAGGACTTCCAGTACAAACAGGGCTGCCAGACGTGAACTGAGCCCTATATCGCGCCCCATTCGATTTTTAAGGGAAAACGAAGTTTCAAAGCAAACCCTTGTGAAACGAAAATAAATATTCTAAAAAATCAAACAAATTCTAAAAACATTAATCGAAAATAAGAACTCAATCTTCTAGGATTTAAAAATAAAAAATAAGTACATTCCTATTATAATATAAAATTTAATAATATAACAAATATATACATATATATGTATATATATATAAATCAACAACAATCCAATAACAAAATTTCAAAATTACATGCAAAATGAAAATATTTTAAAATACAGAGAATTTCCTTTATTGTCATTGCACGTAGAATTACATTTAATAGATTTTACTTCTTGTATGGCAAAGGTATCCTCCGGTTTTTTGTGTTAGCAAAATAATCAATTACATCATTATAAAATCGTTCATCCCTCGTCATCGTTTTAACCAATTCCTTTTCGATTGCAATTAGTGCACAGTTACTAAGTCTTTGTTGTCCAATTGTATTTCTAACATACGATTTTATATGTTTCAATGTGGAAAAACTTCGCTCAACGGACGCGGAAGTTACCGATATGGTAACTACTATACTTAGCAATTTAAAAAGTTCTGGCATACAGATGGCTAACTTTTGTTCGTGCATAAATCTTAACATTTCACATGGTGTTTTAGAATTACCAAGGAGTTGCATGTCACTATAAATAACAGCTAATTCATTTTTTAATTGAATTTGATCAAAAAATTTTTATTGTTCAAACAAATTATTTAAGAGCCTCTGAGGAAATGCCTTCGAATATTCTTCAAATTTACTTTCTGTTAATAAATCAAAAAAAGCAAGTTTTTCTAAATCAATAAATCTAATTTCAATTTGACTAATAAACGTATCTAGAATTTCGAAAAATAATTTTCTATAATTTTGTTTAGTATCTGGAACGTCATCAATTCTACGCCTTTTATGTGCAACAGATTCGTCAGACATCGAATTTTCGTATACAGTACTGAAATATGTATCACACTCCCGAAATTCTCTAAACTTATCAAGCAAAAAACGTAATTATTATTATTATTATTGAAATTTCTGTTAGACTTACCGTGTATTGTAAGAGATTTTGATAAACCAGGGTTTGGTCTCGGAAGGTTTTTGACATATAATTGATCTTCTACCGATAGAACAACGAACGTATTTCTTATTAAAAAATTTACAATGTCTTGTGTATTTCTTACATTTTCTAAATCCATATTCACAATTTTTAAATCACTGAAAATATCACTAAACAAATATTAAAATACTTAACCTAACTTTGTTATTCCCCCAAGTTGTAATTTGCGATTCGGGCCGAGAATGTCAGCCTCGAGTATATTCGGTAGTTCGGCGATTGTGATTCGATGAGAGGCTCAGTTCAAATTGGCTTCAGACTAAATAATACATACATACATACATTAATATCTAAAGAATATCTACTTGAAACAATAAAAATACTCCTGTTAAAACTTAAAACATATTATTTGCGTGGAGGAAATATTGAGAAACTGTACAAGAAGAATGTAAACCTTTAGACATCTTTATATCATTAAATAAATACTTAATTTATCCTATTAATAATGCTTTCTATATTATTAAAAAATTCAAAAATCTCACAATAAAGTTAGAAAAATCTATTAACTTTTTGAATATTTTTTCTTCTTTGTTATCTTAAATATGTAGCTAATACTTTACTGTAATTTCCATAGAAATTGAGAATTTTTTTGACTGCTGTAGTGCGTTATAAATTTTCAATGAGAGGCAATGAGTGGCCGGGCCTCAAATATTCGTGTTTAGTAGGGATATACATAGATCAAGCATGAAGTTGGTCGGGGCAAGTATACGCGCTCGTACATTCGCACGGAATTAAAATGAAATGATAAATTTGTACTTTGCTTGTAATGCCGGTTTATTTAAAACTATTTTCTTATTGTTTATAAGATAAATTCTGAATAAAAGATGATAATTAATTTATAAAGAATTTTAAAAGTATACATATTATTCTTGTTATAATTCCAAGATTTAGATGGTGAGGCACTGCCTCACCTGCCTCACCTGACCAGCCGCCACTGCCATATAGCCCATGAAACAATTCAATTACTGCATGAGACATTTCCAGGTCGTGTACTCTCTCGTTTCGGCGATCAGAATTGACCCCCAAGATCGTGTGATTTAACACCATTATATTTCTTTTTATGGGGCTGTTTGAAATCACAGGTCTATGTCAACAAGCCCACAACCACCCGTGCATTAAAGGAGGAGATTCAACGCTGCATCAACGAAATTCAGCAACATTTATGCATAATGGTCATGGAAAATTTCGACAAACGAGTGCGTATGTGCATGCAAAGCCGTGGAGACTATTTGCCCGATGTGTTATTCCATAAATAACCCTATCTTATGTACTTTTTGATTCAATAAAAAAATAACAATCAAAACACTAAAAACTGTGTTTTCTAGTTAATTCAAATCTTGCGTTAATTTTGGGACACCTTTTATAAGATCCACGTTGCTGATCTAACAGATAAAGCCGCCCAACTTTCGCAAAATTCGACATTATTACAAAATTGAAATAGAGTGCTATTTTATGAAAGAAATAGTCGATAAACCGTTAATACTGAACAACTTAATGTTTCAGCGCCTTCTTCAGATGACACCTACGACTTTTTCAGTACCATAAACTAACGTTCAAAATTAACGCACCACTCGAATAATTCTATACAATTTTTACGAAATTTTTTGATTTGTGAATTGTTTTTTAACATAGTCGAAACACAACCTAACTGAAGATTTTTTTTAATGGAAACTTATGGAAAACAATTAAAAGAATTCCGGTCAGAGACACGATATTACTAGTAATCTTTAAAAAATAATGAATAATATCATGTCTCCCTCTCTCAACCAATACATAAATGTATTGACCGACAAAGCGAGAACGCTTCTATCTCACAAGATCGGTAAACTAGGTTTCCAGTGTGTAATAGACAGAAACTTGCGTGCTAGGCTTTATGCCAATTAAAGAATGTTAAAAGGAATCATTCTATTATTAATAACACCCTATCAACTACATATGTTTCACCGAATTCACGGATCGTCAGGTTGATTTGTGTTATTAATGAACGATTCCTTCATAGCGTTTATCATATCATTTCGATACAGAAAAAATAATTAATAATATCATGTCTCCCTCTCTCAACCAATACATAAATGTATTGACCGACAAAGCGAGACCGCTTCTATCTCACAAGATCGGTAAACTAGGTTTCCAGTGTGTAATAGACAGAGACTATCGAAATGATATGATAAACGCTATGAAGGAATCGTTCATTAATAACACAAATCAACCTGACGATCCGTGAATCGGTGAAACATATGTAGTTGATAGGGTGTTATTAATAATAGAATGATTTCTTTTAACATCTTTAAAAAACTCTATAAATAAAGAAAGTGGAACGTAAGAGTAAAGTTAATAACACGTGACACCTCCTCCAGCTCTGGCAATTGTTTGTCTTTACTCTGGTAAGCTCACTATCAAATTTTGGATTGCTTCCTGGAAAATATTGTCACACTCAAAAGGGGGCAACTTATTCCAAATCCTGGAGATTATTAGGAGCTGGTAATGTCGCCCTACCGATCTTTTTAGAACATTCCGAACGTGCTCAATTAGATTTATGTAAGTCTGAGCTTCGTGGTACAGGTATACAGTCCATGACTTAGAGATTTTAAACTTGCTCTAGTCTCGTCCGAAAATAAAACTGTCTTCCAATCTCCAAACTACCCAAATTGCATGATTGTTGGGAAGAAAAATCCAAAATATCCATCCAGAAATTGATTTTTATATTGGCATACAAAGTATGCTGATTAGTAAATGTTGTCATGCATTTCTGGCATTTCGTACGTTGTACTCTGTGTGCTGTGGTAAGTAATAGTCTAACTGTAGGCTTCCTACTATTCGATCTTACTCCCCTCAACTTTCTCCTTATAATTAAAGTAGAAACTGGCATTTCTGTTTCATGAGTTACTGAGTTCTGCGTTTCCTATTTGCCTATTTCTGAAAACTTGTAGTTGCAAAAAACGATCATCTCTAATACTTGTGAGTTTGTTTTCTACCTTGACCACGTTTTCTCGAGTGCGATCCGGTTCTCTGAATCTTCTAACCATTCGACTGACTGACACATGATTAACGCCTGGCAAATCAGTCATATAACACATTGTGCGTCTTTCTTCTAACAAATTTGAAGGTCTTGAACATTCATCATTTGTTAAATTATGTGGTCGACTCATGATTTTGATCTTATCTACTAATTCAATAAGCGGCATATGTTCATCAAACCTTTTTAACTTAAAATTGCTTCGATAATACATCTTTAAGCTGCGACGATCTGTTATGAGACACCCGGTGTATATATGTATATATATAAAGGTTGTTTCAAATTGCGCGGTTTTTTTTAAGAATAAATAAAATATAGATGGCGCACTGAATTTGTCTGGGTATGTGGGCATTTAAAAAGTGTGATGTATGACATTCATAAAAGTGGTTTCGTACACGGTACAACGAGGCGTTCAAATTGTTGAATTATTTTATGAAAATCAGCGTTCTGTGAAAAGAGTTTTTAGAAAATTACGTGCTTTTATGGTTTACATAATCATCCATTTGAAAGCATTATTGGTTGAATTATTTAAAAATTTCAAGAGACCGGTTCCGTGGAAGATCAAAAAAGTGAAAAATACAGTCGTAGTGGTCGTTCACAAGAAAATATTGGTTTGGTTCGTGAAAGTGTTGCTGAAGATTCTGAAATGTCCATTAGACGACGTTCACAAAAACTTGAACTTAGTGGATTAACAACATGGCGTATTTCACACAAGGATTTAGCTCTGAAGGCATATAAGGTTCAAATAACACAGGAACAGAAGCCATTACATCATTTAAAACGTTGTTCATTTGTCAATTTCATCAATGAAGAACCAGCTGATTTTTCACAAAAAATAATGTTTTCCAATGAAGCACATTTTGAACTTGGTGGCTACGTTAATAAACAAAATTGCCGTATCTGGGGTGAGGAAAACTCCACGAATTATTCATGAGAAACCTATGCATCCTAAACGAGTTACTGTTTGGTGTGCATTATGGTCAGGTGGTGCAATTGTACCTTACTTCTTTGAAAATGCTGCTGGTGACGCTGTAACTGTCAATGGTGATCGATATCGTGGCATGATAATCGAATTTTTGGGGCCTGAATTAATGAATATTGACCTAGAGGGTATATGGTTTCAACAAGATGGCGCTACACCTCACTTTGCACACGAATCAATTGATTTAGAGAGAAATTTCCTGGAGGTGTAATCTCAAGAAACGGTAATGTTAATTGGCCACCACGATCGTGTGATTTGACACCGTTAGACTATTTTCTTTGGTGTTATGTGAAAAGTCAGGTTTATAAACACAATCCACAATCAATTCCTACTTTGAAAGATGAAATTATTCATGTCATTGGTGTGGTAGAGCCTCAATTATGTGAAAATGTCATTACAAATTTTAACAAAAGAGTGGACGTCTGTGGAACTGCAAGAGGAGGCCATTTGGCAGATATTTTTCGCATATAAATGTCATAACTGGTACTTCAATTACCAATAAAAAGTTTTTGAAAGTGAATGCAAATTATGTGTTTTATTTATTCTTTAAAAAAAGCACGAAATTTGAAACACACTTTATATACATAGATGTTTACTGAAGACTACGTTGTTGCTGTTAAAACCAATTGATACTGCAATTATATTGGAGAATCAATTAAATTTATTTTTAGTTTTTTGTAAATTAAGTTCTTCATTTTTTCGCCTATATTTCACCCATTAATTTGTTTGGGTTTCTTCACGGTCAAATTGTGAACTGTACTTCTAAAAACGCATAAAAAACGATATCATCTAACTTATTATAAACTACAAATTCTTGCACCTCAGTTACGACAGAGTTTTGGGCGTGTGCTCATAAAACATTTTTAACTTGAAATTGCTTCAGTAACACATCCTTGAGCTGTGGCAATCATGTCATAGGACACCCAGTACAGCTATTAATGACATTTTAATAGTATTGGAAAGTGACTAGTTATTTTATGAAAATATAATAATGAATTTTCACAAACGGCAAAGGGAAAGTGATGAAGGGCTAGGTGCTTCTAGTTTTAGAAAGCGACAAAGGAATTTTTAAATGTAATTAAATATTACAGAACTTACAAAATACGTGTTATAGTGCCACCAGTGAGGCAACAAATATATTATTAAAAAGAATTAAGTATCTAACACGGGTTTGTAAATGGGAAACTAAAAAACCAAAGCATTTTGTCAAATACATTAAACGTGCCATATATGCATCGAAGAATAAATAAAGGCTGTTTCAAATTTCGCGGTTTTCTTAAAGAATAAATAAAACACATAATTTGCATTCACTTTCAAAAACATTTTATTGCTAATTGAAGTGTCAGTTATGACATTTATATACAGAAAATAATATCTGCCAAATGGCCTCCTCCTGCAGCTCCACAGACGTCCATTCCTTTGTTAAAATTTTCAATGACATTTTGACATAATTGAGGCTCTATCTCACCAATGACACAGATAATTTCATATTTCAAAGCAGGAATTGATTGTCGATTGTTTTTATAAACCTAACTTTTCACACAACCCCAAAAAAAATAATCTAACGGTGTCAAACACCTGATCTTGATGGCCAATTAACATCACTGTTTCTTGAGATTATACGTCCAGGCAATTTTTCTCTCAATAAATCAATTGATTCGGGTGCCAAGTGAAGTGTAGCTCCATCCGGTTGAAACCACATATCATCTAGATCAATATTCATTAAGTCAGGTCACAAAAATTCGGTTATCATTCGACGATATCAATCACCATTGACAGTTACAGCTTCACCAGTAGCATTTTCCAAGAAGTAGGGTTCAATTACACCACCTGACCATAATGCACACCAAACAGTAACTCGTTTAGGATGCATAGGTTTCTCATGAATAATTCGTGAATTTTCCTCACCCCAGATACGGCAAGTTTGTTTATTAACATTTTTTTTTGAGAAAAATCAATTGGTTGTTTATTGATGAAATTGACAAATGAAAGACGTTTTAAATGATCTGATGGCTTCAGTTCCTATATTATTTGAACCATATATGCTTTCAGAGCTAAATCGTTGTGTAAAATACGCCATGTTGTTGATCCACTAAGTCCAAGTTGTTGTGAACGTCGTCTAATGGACATTTCAGGATCTCCAGCAACACTTTCACGAACCAAACCAATATTTTCTTGTGAACGACCACTACGACTGTATTTTTCGCTTTTTTGATCTTCCACAGAACAGGTCTCTCGAAATTTTTTAATAATTCGACCAATAGTGCTTTCAGACGGACGATTATGTAAACCAAAAATTCACATAATTTTCTAAAAACCCTTCACAGAACGCTGATTTTCATAAAATAATTAAACAATTTGAACGCGTTGTTGTACCGTGTACGAAGCCATTTTTACAAATGTCATACATCACACTTTTTAAATGCCCCTATACCCAGACAAATTCAGTGCGCCATCTATATTTTATTTATTCTTAAAGAAACCGCGCAATTTGAAAGACCCTTTATTACTGAAGTGATAAGCTCTACTTTTATAAGGTAGGTATATTGAAAGAAAATCTTAAATATATCACAGAATATTGACGTAAACGGAAGAGAGTTAAAAATTACTTTATTTTATAGAAAATACCTGTTTTTTTTGGTGTAATAATTGGCGAAAATATTGCTCCCATCTTCTAAAGACAAGAGCACAAAAAAACGAAACAAGTTTCATAAGCACTCACAAAAGATATATTGGCTTTTATTTATTGTTACTTCATAAAAAACATTGAAGAAGTGTCAATAAATAAAACATGAAAAGACAATCGTAATCTATCACGACACTAATACTGAAAAAATCACGCCGAACTACTAAAATCGCTTGATCTCAAATTATGCATGCATACATTTTTAAACTTTTGCTTATAAAATGTGGTGATATTAATGGAAATAATACTATCCATTGAATTCAAATGTATGAATCATAACCGATGTTTCGAAGCCCATGGTATCAGTTTCAGTGACAATATACAACATATTGTATAATACTAATATACACTAATTTGTCTGTGTTGTATTTTAAACCATGTCGAATGAAGTGCTTTGATCCAAAGAAAACGCATTCTTTTTTATTATTATTTGACACATTATTACATTTATATTTTAGTTGAATTTGATGGAGCCTGTGGTTGATTGACTTGATCAATAAGGTTGATATATAACCCCTTTCCACATTAACTTTTGTAAATTCTGTATACGCATTTCGACAACCAAGTTGTCATCATCAGCAGATAATTTCAAAGTGTCGCACCTGGTAAAACACGGCGAAAAACAACCGTACGAAAATCAAACTCCGTTCGCGATCCACACCGTTCAAAACCAAGATGTACACTGTGTTTGTTTCACAAGATTTTTAAAAATTATTTTTACTTAAACTAACATGCACTACATTGAAAAAGGGAATTACGGTCAAGACAGTCAAGTGCCTGCCTGTGATTTATTATATTGTTCGTCCTCTGACATTAAGTAGGGAGAAAAGGGTCGATTGTACGGGGCCAGTTTCATTATTGTTCACCACATGGTTTAAATTCTTTAAGATGTGCATGCTTTCATACCATGTGGTGAACAATAATGAAACTGGCCCCGTACAATCGACCCTTTTCTCCCTACTTAATGTCAGATGACGAACAATATAATAAATCACAAGCAGGCACTTGACTGTCTTGACCGTAATTCCCTTTTTCAATGTAGTGCATGTTAGTTTAAGTAAAAATAATTTTTAAAAATCTTGTGAAACAAACACAGTCTACATCTTGGTTTTGAACGGTGTGGATCGCGTACGGAGTTTGATTTTCGTACGGTTGTTTTTCGCCGTGTCTTACCAGGTGCGACACTTTGAAATTATCTGCTGATGATGACAACTTGGTTGTCGAAATGCGTATACAGAATTTACAAAAGTTAATGTGGAAAGGGGTTATATATCAACCTTATTGATCAAATTTATATTTTAGTCTATTAAATATCGTTAGCTATTTGCTTTTCTTTTTGAAACATTGAACAGGCCAAACCCATCGAATTAGAAAGCTCAGGAAATTTAAAGATTCCATTGGCAAATGGGAACGTTATGAATATTCCCCTATCAGCAATAAATATATCGGAAGAAGTCAATAAAACAGGGATATGGAAGCAGGTGAATGAAAGTAACACACGTGACAAGGACAAAAAGAAAAACACCGTTGCTGGGTAAGTTGTGTATAGGTTAGACAATTATGTTACTTTTTTATACGTACGTACGTACGTCTCAACAAATAGTATTTGCTCGTTACTCCATTGTGTTTTTACGACATAAACACCAAACACTCATGAAAATGCGTTTGGTACCAATTATCCGATTGGCATGAACTAAGATGCGTTTGAAACAAAAAAGTTGTACGCTTTTAATGCTGTTAACGTTGAATAGATGGCGCTGCGTGTTCTATGACATAAATTGAAAGTTCGATTATACATGGGCAAAGTGAAAAGTTCTCGGCCTGACACAGAGATGGCGTTACAATTATTATATTATATTATATTACATATGTCTTTAGTTCATATGAAAACTTTCAACTTGTTCTCTCAAATAGTTTGTTTGCAAGAATTTTTGTAGTAGACGTCGTGCGTGTTATTTTTTTAAATGGATAAACTTGAATATCGTGCTGTTATAGAATTCTTTGTTCTGGATGGTTTAACCCCTATGGAAATTCATCCGAAGTTGACAAATGTGTACGGGGACTCTGCTCCTTCGATGTCAACCGTTAAAAAGTGGGCAGCTGAATTTAAACGTGGTCGTACGTCCCTCGAAGATGAGCCACTTGAAGGACGGCAAAAAACCGCAACCACACCAGAAATCATCGAAAAAGTACATGATATTGTGTTGGACGATAGGCGAGTGAAAGTGAGTGAGACAGCTGAGGCTGTGGGGATATCGGAAGAAAGGGTGCGAAACATTTTGCACAAAGAATTAGAGATGAGAAAGCTCTGCGCAAGATGGGTGCCGCATTTGCTGAATGTCGATCAAAAGCAAATGCGCAAAAGATTTTCGGGAGCATCCTTTGGACCGATTTAATAAGAATCCGACCGATTTTGTGCGGCGATTTGTCACCATGGATAAGACATGGATCCACCACTACATGCCGGAAACGAAACAGCAGTCGAAGCAGTAGGTGGAAGCCGGTGGTTCAGCACCAAAGAAAGCGGAGTTGATCGCATCTGCCAGAAAAGTCATGGCCAGCCTGTTTTGCGATGCAAAAGGAATCTTGTTAATTAATTACCTTGAAAAAGGCAGAACAATTACAGGCGCATATTACTCTAACCTTCTTGACCAGCTGAATGCTAAAATTCGCGAGAAGAGGCCTGGTTTGAAGAAGAAAAAATCATTTTTCGTCAGGACAACGCACCCGCACACAAGGGTGCGTTGGCGATGGGAAGATTGCGGGATTTGGGGTACGATTTGCTCGGTCAGCCTCCCTATTCTCCTGATTTGGCACCCTCAGACTTCCATCTATTCCCAAATTTGAAAAAATTTGTTTCTGGAAAGCGATTCACATCCAATGAAGAAGTTGAAAGGACCGTAGAAGAATATTTTGACCGCCTTCCAGACTCTCACTTCCGGGAAAGAATATTGGTGTTGGAAAAACGCTGGACCAAGTGTGTTGTACTCAAGGGAGATTATATAGAAAAACAAAATCATTTTTTAAATTTAAATCCCAGTCTTTCATTGTCAGGTTGAGAACTTTTCACCTTGCTTGATGCTAAATCTTCGCGACCATTTCTAAATAGTGACACATTTAAGCATGTATACAAGATGTACAATTATCCCCATAAACTTTTTCTAACAATTCGTACGTTTGAACAAATTTTTTCGAAGCCTAAAGTTAAATTTAGTATTCGCTCTTTATTCCATTGTATTTTTTTACAATATACGCACCAAACATTCATTAAAACGCGTTTGATACCTGTTATCCGATTGGCACGAACTAGGATGCGTTTGAAATAGGAAAATCTACCTTTTTAAAGCTGCTAACGTTGATTATTACCACGTGTTGTATGATTTAAATTGAAAGATTGTTTATTTACTTAAGATGTGTATACTGCAATCTTTCTAAAGTGCTTTTTTTCAACTTTCATGAAGCCGTTTTAAAAAGAAAAAGCATACGAAGAAGGAGGACAGACGCGACGAAAAAACCAAGTTGGAGAAACGATTATCGACGATGGCCGAAGAAGACGAAGAAGAAGGCATTATGATCAAGGTGACTGACACCTCATTACACATATAAGCCAAAAACATAACACTGCACAAATTCAGACCAAATACGTAGCTGTAAGTGTAAGTACCCACAATCAGCACATGTCAAACTGCATCTTAAAACCGTGAAACATTTCGTACTAAGTGTTGTCTGTACTCCCAGCATGTTAAGAAAGAACCGTAAGAATATGTCGTTAAATGTAAATTAAAATGAGTCATTTTTCCAGCTTCCAATAATGCAAGACGATGGCACCCATCATGGATAAAAACATAGCATGCCCTGGCATGAAACCACACCATTTTTGTTTTTGACATTCGAACACACTGTATTTTAAATTCGAAAATTAAAAAAGTATATATGTGCATGTGCATCCTCTTTCCTGTTCGTTAATTGATCTGCAGTCAGAAAAAGCACGACAAAAATCTTTTGAACTATGCCCTGTGTTTCTAGCGCGATTCAAATAACGACAAGACCAATCAGTGGGGTGACAAGAAGACCGGAAAGTCGGAAGAAACCAGAGTTTAAGTCGTCGCGGATTATTCAAAGAAAAGCGAATGGAAGGCTGTGTTTCGAAATACCAAATTATTCGTTTTTAGTATGATATTACTGTGTTAGGTATACCTAAATGTTTAGCACAATTTTTAAGGCTGAGACTACACAAAACACACACGTAGACAAGAAATGTTTGTCCCCCATTAGGCGTAAGATGTATTTTTGGAATTTTATATATTTATTTCGAAATTTTAGTGTTAAGGAGAAACAACTAATTGAGGAGCTTTAACGTGTACTAATAAAATTTCGTAAAATAATAAATACTGGCTGTCCAAGTACTTTTAGTACAAAGATTTTTTCTACGATCATTGAGATAACACCTCCAAGGAACGTCAATTTTATTTCATAAAATTATTAGGTGATACACAGAGAAATATATAGAATCAGTGTCGTAAACTATAGTAAACATTTAACACACGTAAACGTAAAAGTTCTTGATTATTTAAAAAAAAAAAGGTAAAGAAACAGTACGAGTCCCGTCTCTTAAGTTTCCCGGTTATTTTCCTTTACGTTGTTCTATTAGTTTCCCTTTCTTTCTCAAACCTTCTTCCACGGTAGCCATCTACCACTTCTTTAACAATCCTTTGTTATTTTCCATACTTTCTCCTTCCAATAATACCTTTACACAAAATTTTTCTGCTGCGGCTTGTAAACGCGTCTTAACCAACTATCCCAGCAATTCTTAGACCATCATAAGACATAGCTAATAACCTTCTGACTTCTAGATATCAGAAGACTTCTGGTAATTTGGTTGCATCGCTCGTTGTGGCTTGATTTTTTATATTTTCTAGATAGTCTACCAGTTGTTTTCCAAGTTCAATAATAGAATTCCTCTTTTTCCTCAACTCAATTTGAATTAAGGTACACCCATAATATGAATGCGTTATGTTAATCATACGAGGGTGGCCTGAAACCGACCTAACAAAGATACAAGACAATTTTTGCTTAAAATTTATATTTATTTTTCTACATAGTCTCCTTGTAACTCTACACACTTCTCCCAGCGATGTTCCTATCTCTTTAACCCGTCCAAATAGTACTCGGCGGTTTTCTCTGCAAAATAATTGATCAGAAGGTAATTGCCTCCTCATTTAACGAAAATCTCTGTCCTCTGAGCGCAATTTTTAGATGAGGGAACAAAAAGAAATCGCTCGGGGTTAAATCTGGTAAGTAAGGCGGATGGTCAAGCAATTCAAACCGTAATTCGTAGATTTTCGCCATGGTGTGAGACGGCGCGTTGTCTTGGTGAAATAGGATTTTCCTTTTCTGCAAATGTGGCCGTTTTTCCACAATTTCTGACTTTAGCTTATCAAGTAATGATGCGTAGTATGCTTTTGTAATAGTTTTTCCTTTTTGAAGAAAATCGATTAAGATAATTCCATGACTATCCCGAAAAACAGTCGCCATCACTTTCCCAGCCGAAAAAACAGTTTTTGCTTTCTTCGAAGCCGGTTCCCCCTTTGCAGTCCACTGTTTCGACTGTATTTTTATTTCGGGCGTATAATGATGTATTCAAGTTTCATCTACAGTAATTAATCGGCGTCAAAACTCGGATTTATTGCGCCTAAACTGCGCGTGCGTTGGAAATGTTCATTCGAACACGTTTTTCGTCTAACGTTAGCAAACGCAGCACTCAACGCGCGGACAGCTTTCTCATGTCTAAATCTTGATTTAGCCTTTACTAACTCTCTCAGTTTAATTCGTTGGTCGTCTATCACCAATTGGTGAACTTTATCGATGTTATCTTAAGTGGTTGCAGTTTTTGGACGTCCCGAACGTTCATCGTCCCCTAAGCTCTTACGACCACGTTTAAATGCACCTGCCCAAAATTTCACTATGGTAAATTATGGTGCAGAATCCCCGTATACAGAGTCCAACTCATCTTTGATTTGCGTAGGCGTATTGCCGTTCAAAAACAAATATTTAATGACCGCTCGATACTCGACACTCACATCGACTCACTCAAACGACTGTCAAATAACAACTGCGCGTCCAAAATAGCTGAAACTTTAGTGAATACCTGACGATAGATACACAACTACATTCTCTGGTTTTTATAGATGAATGCTGCCATCTTCACGTTGAGGTCGGAAACTTTTCAGACCACCCGCATATATAAAAAAATAACAAACGGCCATATGCGTGTTATTCTGTTGACGCTAGAGTTCATCATTTTGTTCATTGTGCCGTCACCACCTCTAAGTTTTGTTACAATCTAGATTTGGGGGGGGGGGGGCTTTTTTGATTATAGTCGACCTTCTTGTTGTAGTGCGTAACGTTGAGCAACGTAACCATTCTAGCCTTTTTTGGACAATAAGACACAATGGTAGTTCAATGTTGGAAACCAAATAAAGACAAATATACAGCTCGGTTTTTATGTTATAAAAGCAACTGGCAGTTCTGGTTTATTTTTGTGAATTGTACCTATCATAGTAGGCTTTTCGAAGGTATTCGACTACAAAATTTGGCATAAAAAAGTTGTTTCATCTAACATTACGACCAAGGGTCTCTAATTCTTCCACCAATCGTTTTTATAAATTTTCCCGTTGATTTTTCCTTTTTTTTTCTTGCCCTGTATATACCTCTAACTTCCATAAATATTCTGTAATGCTGTCACACGCGGTCCACAACTTCAAACCGTACTTTCCATGTTTCAAAGGCAAATAGTGCCTAAAATAGCAGTTTCCCCTAAATCTCACTAATTCAATTATCACACATCGACCAAGAATATAACCATCTGGTAGATAATTGTTCCACAATTCCAAATATTCCCGTACTGGTTCCAGTTTATCCCTCGACCTTTCTCCTTTCGACAGCATCGTCGAATCTAATAAACCCTACTATCTGTAACGCTTGTATGTAAACAAACTTCACAATGTTTACATGTGTCTAACCAATCAGAAAGCGATCACTTGCTGATCACGTATATTTATTAGTATGTCTGCTCGTGATACAGACTAATAATAATTTAATTATTGTTAACTTTATATATAAAATATTATATATTATATAACAATTAAGCAGGTACGACTGCACGTCGAAATCAGAAAAGCAACGCTGAAGCTCCAAAGGCTAAATAAAGGTTCAGGGAATCCCCAATTCTTCTCCACGAGGCCAATGAAGCTCCGAATACACACACACACACACACAGGGAGCATGAGGATAATAAATAAATAATAATAATCCTTTATCATTCTTTCTTGTGTGAATGTACTAGTGGGTAATTGTACCCATGCGGTAGTTAGTGTAACCAAACCCATATCGACTATTACTCTGTAAAAGAAGATCAAATTACTCCTCAGAAGCATGGTACAAGTCAACTCAGAGAAAGCTTTAGAATCACAAGAAAAAAATATTTTAATTGAGTGATATAAAAGGGATGAAAATGTAGAAGTGGATCCATTGAATTCATGTGATAGACTTGTATTAACTGCTATTATAGTACAGCAGTACCTTTATTTAGAAAAAGAAACTTAGATAATTAACAATAATTATCCTAGAATCCGGTGCTCCATCTGTGGCACTACACCGGCATGCGATAGACTGAAGATTATTTCTTGACTTAGTTCTTTCTTAACCAAAAGAATTTTCTCTATAATTCTTTACGGCCCTCATTTTACATCTGTATGTACATTTACAATGACTATGTTCAGAGTATGTATGATTGTATACAGAATACAAATGAACTTGGGCCGGGACTCGTAATCGTAAAATGATATTTTTAGATTTGAAACGTATAGAATTTAATATGTTTAAGTAACTTTGCTTTCATCGTCAAACTGTTTGAGGAATTTCATCATTTCGAATACTGTGAATTAAATACACAATTCGGACACACAACAGGGTGTTTTAAGATATACACTTTCATTCTTCTTTGCGTTCAGTGTGTAGTTTCTGTCCTTAAATCGTAATATTAAGTAAAATATGTATATTTTATTACCTAAGTTACATTTTCAACACGCGAAAAAGAATTTCGTGTAAAGCTGAGCAAGAAATGTTTTGATGCAAGCGTATTTCATTGTTAAAGAGCTTTTGTAAAAGTTTAATGTATTATTAATAATATCTTGATCAATTACTTTAGGTTATACACTCCGAAAATTTCTCAGAAATTAATATAAACCAATACTTATTGGAGAATTGTATCCGCTACTGCTTTAAAACCCTAGATGTACTCCTTCCAAAGTTCTGGGAATTACATATAATTTTTATAATTTTATTAATTTTCGTCAATATTACAATGTCATTTTTCAACATAATCCCCATTTAACTGAATACATTTATCCCAACGATAAACTAATTTTTTTAAGCCGTCCTTGAAGAAGTTTTTAGGTGACTTGTCGATCCACCTATTTATGGCACGTTTTACGTCAGTTAAACTTGCAAATCGAAGGGTTTTTTCAAATCTGGGAACAGATGGTAATCACTGGGTGCAAGATCCGGGGAATAAAGTGGGTGCGGCAGCAATTCCCATCGTAAGTCGTTCAAAACATCCTTCGCTTTTCTTGTGGTGTGAGGTCTTGCATAATCCTGTTGCAATAACGGACGCTTATGCAACTTTCCAGGTCGTTTTTTGACTAGTGCCTGTCGCAGTGGTCCGGATAATAAATTTGAATAATATTCTGCATTAATTGTAGTACCTCTCGGCAAATAATCCATGAAAATAATCCCTTCGTAATCCCAGAATCCAGTAAGCATTACCTTTCCAACAGACGGACTTTTCGTCTCAGGATTGAAATAAGGACTTCACGTTTCGTCAGTGGTTATTATTCGTTGCCAAAATTCATCAACGTAACGGGCTAACAGCTCTTGAAGTTGACGACAAATATCGGACCTATTGAGTTTTTGTTCTGGTCCCAATAGCTTTGGCATCCAACGCGCTGATACCTTGCTAACGCCTAAACAATCATGCAAGATGTCATGATCTTGCCGTGTACCTATCCCTAGGAGTACACTAATTTGACGAATAGTCATTCGTCTGTCGTCTTTCAGTAGATTTTCGACGGCAGTAATGTTACTTTCATTTACCGACGTGCTTGGCCGCCCACTGCGTGGATCGTCTTTTAGTGATGTTCTATCGCCTTTAAAACGATCGATCCACCGATAAACAGTACTTTTGGATTCTGCAGATTCACCAAATACTTCATGCAGACGACTAATAATTTCTGACGTTTTCACATCTTCTTTCCACAAAAAGAAAATTATCGCTCTTTGAGATTTTGCCGCGTGTTCCATGGTTACAAAAATAGTGCTACTAAACCGCATCTACATCAGTCGAATATCAGAATCAGATTGAACAATATTGCACTAGATAGTTGCATAAACATGTCAAGACTTGTCTGCTATCAATAACATTGCGTATAAATTCCCAGAATATTGGAAACATCCCTCGTAGATACTAATGCAAGCAAGATTAGATTTAATAAAGGCTAAAGTTAAGCGATGCAATCCTCGTCTCTATATTCATTATTTTAACTGCTTGTTTTAATCTTTTCTAGATTTTCTTTTTTTTTGCCTTGTCAAATCGTCATATTTTCTTCGACCATGAATGATACTCCACCCTTCTCAATTATCCTCACTATTTTAGATGCCCAACTTGAAATTCTTCCACAACGATGTTTTCTATTGGTCACGTTATAACCTTAATATTTCACAGAACATCTGGAAGGTAATAAAGTAAATTGTTATTATAAGTCCTTATACGATCCTCGTCTCTATATGCCTTAGTTCAACATCTCTTTCTATTCTTTTCAAGATTTTCCTCTTTTTTGTTTTTACTGGTCATATTCATCGTTATATTTTCTTCATGAATGATGTGACTATTTTCGATATCCAGCTTGGATTTCTCCCACAATGGTGTTTTCTACTCCCATTATTCATCTTACCATTGAACACTTCATAGTAGATCTGGAGAGAAGCAAAGTATTTTGATACTATAGGTCCTTATTTCACCAATCCCTTCTATTCTTTACTAGATTTACTTTGCTCTTTTTGTTCTTGCTGATGCACTCGTCAATTTTTCTTCGACCATGAATGATCCTCCATCCTTTTCATGTGTCCTTTCCATTTTAGATGTTCAGTTTGGAACTGTCTTTATTATGCTCCACACGAGCGATATGTTAGTCTTCATCTACAACTCGTCTTTTCCCCAAATCTTCGGTTAAAATTATCCAAATGGTAAATATAGTAAAACATAATTCTCCAGTCCGTACAGTCAGTACCGTTTTAAATGTCCAGCTTGGATTTTTCCTACGATGATGTTTTCTACTCACATTATTCATCTTAATATTTAACACTTCATAGTACATCTGGAGAGAAGTAAAGTATTTTGATATTATAGGTCCTTATTTTACCTATCCCTTCTATTCTTTTCTAGATTTTCTTTGCTCTTTTTGTTGTTGCTGATGAGGTCGTCAATTTTTCTTCGAGCATGAATGATCCTCCATCCTCTTTATATGTCCTTTCCATTTTAGATGTCTAGTTTGGAACTCTTCCACAACGATATTTATTACTTCTGTTTTTATATTATTATAGTAATCAACATTCCACCTCTTGTAATGAAGTCCATCTATAACGCCTGTAATTTTAACTATTCTCTATCTCTTCTTTCCCAAGCTTTTACTCCCTACGACATTTGTAATATTTTCAGTAATTTGAAAAGAGAAAGATTTCTGTATTATTCGTTTTGCCTGACTATCATTGTTATTTTTGGTTTACTACTTCCATTTTGTAATTTAACAACCTAAATATCTATATTCCGATCAGCTTACAAAGCCGTTGCATCATAGACCTTGTTTACAAGTAGTCAATACAATATTCACCTAAATCTAAGATTACTTTTGCCTCTGCAAACTACAATATATGCAAACAATCCTCATTTACTTCTCTATTCACATTTAAAATTGTACTCATATTATTTGTATTTTTTTTACTCAAATTGAACAGCCATTGATATTGTGATGTTAAAACGTTTAATGCCTATCAATAATTGCTATTCATCTGGGAGAATTATGGTCAACATTCTAAATGTTTATACACCACTTTTGTTTATTGCAATCTATTGTGACCTGCTGCCTTCCTATCTCCTTATTTTCCAAATAAATACACATGCTATCAATAATTGTTATTCGTCTCTGAGAAATATGGTTAACATTCGAAACGTTTATGTAAACCTATTTGGTGAGATAGCTTGCACAACTTTTTAACTTAGTTTGCTGCAATCTATTGTGTCCTGCTACCTTCCTGTCTCTTTACTTTCAAAATATGGTGTCAATAACTGCTATTCGTCTCTGAGAAGTATGGTCAACATTCTAAATGTTTATGTAAACCTATTTGGTGGGGCAGCTTACACCACTTTTTAAGGTGATTTTGATGGAGCCTGTGGTTTATTAACTTAATCACTAAAGGTTGATATATAACCCCTTTCCACATTAATTTTCGTAATTCTGTATACGTATTTCGGCAACTAAGTTGTCATAATCAGCAGATAATTAAGCATTTGATAAAGAACGTGTGTAATTATCGTGAATTAGATACATACGTATGAAAGCATGTACATTTTAAAGAATGAAGGCCATGGGTTGAATACTGACACTGGCCCAAATAACTCATCTTTGTTCAGTCTATTAGGGACGGACAAGGGTTAGTGCAATAAATTCGTGTAGGCATGTTTCGTTTCTTTCCGTTTTCTTCCCTTTTTATCTTAGTTTATGGCTAGAAAGCAATTTTTAAAAATTACGCGAAACGAATATACAGTGTGCATCTTGGCTTTCAGCGGTACAGATCGTGTCCGGAATTAGTTTTTTCATACGGGTATTTCTTGCCGCAGTTCTCCAGGTGCGACACTGCTTAATTATCTGCTAATGATGACAACTTAGTTGTCGAATTGCGTGTACAGCATTACGAAAATTAATGTGGAAAGGGGTTATATATCAACCTCTAGTGATTAACCACTTTTTAACTTAGTTTGCTGTAATCTATTGTGTTCATCATCCTTCCTATCTCTCTTTATTTTCCAAGCAGATATATTTAAAATATTTATATGTTCCTACATTTAATTTCGCTGTACTTTTCTTTATAAGTTCTTCCTCTTCCTGTTTTCCTGCACCATAACAATAACGAATTGGATCTAATTTTTCTGATAATTTCTGATGGTACTTTTCTCATTATATCAGTTATTCTACATGCCACCACTCACTTCCCAATTCTCTTTTACCTTGTGCACTACAGCTCATCTTATATATTTGGCTCAAGGTTCAAGAATTATCTTCTTAATTTTTCTTTCTAAAGTCTTAACATTTTCGTTTTCTTTATCAAGTATTATCATTGTTTTTGATCTTATTAAAGTCTTCATGAAGAAGACATTAAAATGTACAAGATATGTTAAGCCCAGCTTTTAATTTTATTTTTAAATGACAATTCTTGCTCACATTACAGTATGGGTTCATATATAACTTACAAACTAAACAGAGAGAAGCAAATATACCAGGTCTGCTGGAATTACCATTTTTAATTAAGATACAAAAAGTAATAATAGAAGAAGTGACATTGTTAAAAAGATTTGTGAATATACTTAGCGTCATTATTTGAGTTGTTAGCAAAACAAATTGATGGAATTATTTTTTAAGCATCATATAACCCCTATAAAGAGCAACGACGTTTTTTTGAACATTTAGATACAGTCTTCACGTTGCTAAATTTCTTCTTTACGTATAAAAACCTAATCGAGTTTTGTAGTTGTTTAAATCCTCCAAATTTAATGCCTGTTCTGGAGTTCCTCAGGAGAGAATTAGGACGATTTCTTTTTGTATTATTTATTAGTTATATCCTTGAGTCTTGCAGATATTCTAGACTAACTTATGCCTATAACTTCAAAGTATATTGTATTCGGACGTTGATGATCAGGTAACGCAGTTCTTCTACTACTATAACAGTATCAATTTAGTATAGACTAGGTATCTTGAGAATAATCCTAAACAAGCATAAGCAAGTAATCGTATTGCGCAGAGTTTATCCGGTAGCAGTATTCGCATGCACTTGCCTGTAGCGAGGTCATGCGAATACTGCCACCGTGTCCTAATCAGTCTCTGCTATTTACACTTCACCTCATATTTTGTAAGCTTCAATCTTAAGTGTAGCACGGGCATGAGAATATTGCTACCGGAAAATTCCGTGTCGTAAGAGGCAACTATTTAGTCTCTTCTACTTCCACTTTAACTCATATCTTGTAAACTCCAACCTTACCTGTAGCGAGGGGCCAAGAATACTTGGACCATCTCCATGTCGTAAATGGTGACTAATCAGACTCGGTTTCTTCTAGTTTGAGACCTGCCTTGGAAGCTAATGTTTAACTTGAACTGGGATATGACTGATTTTCAGTTTCGGACTTCGTATGAAATTATGGTTGTTAGAAGTATGGTTACTATCGACTTCACATATAGTTATTTTGGAGATTATTGGTAATAACTTCTCTTGACTTTATTATTCCAGTTTTTTTCTGCCTGCTTTTGCGTTGTGTCTAATAAGGACAATATCGATTGCGTATTATGCTATGATATCTGTTATTATAGCTTTGATGATCACTGCGGTTGTTCAGGATTTTGTTTCTGTGGTTATTTTTGGAACTTATCAACTACGCTCGGGTTTAGGTTTTGTGCCAAATTACATGGCTGTATATTTTAAAATATAGAATTGTATATTTCAGTTACAACATCGATAATTAAATTTTACAATCTACTGAAGCAATTAGAGAATATTTGATAGTAATCTAACTTATGTCTAATAATATTATTGATATGTTTCCTTCATTCTTGACTTGACTTACTTGCTTTCAAATATTTTTGAATTCAACAACGCTCGATTGTATCTATTGCTCTTTAATTCAAGAAGACTTCCAATACCTAAGAATCCTATCTACAGTTTGTCATAAATTGGGACTGAAGAAGGTCTAACGACTAATTTAAAATTTTGGAGGTGTCGAGTTATTGGAGAGTGTCCGTCTTAGACATACTGGTCACAACTACCTTTCAGGTGAACATTTTCGGATGCTTGAAGTCACCAGTGTTGATTTCATATATAACGTGATACAAAATAAGGCTGCCCCTTTCTATTTATGCGTAGTTGCTTCGCAATAGTTCGGTTCGTATTGCCAGATTATGTACTTATTCGATGTATTGAAATAGTACTTTGGTCATGAGTCAGATCAGATGCATAAAACTACAAATAAGTCGAGTCAGCTCAGATGTTTAAGAATACAAATAAGTATTGTTTATGAACCGAAGGTTAAGATGTTATTTTTTCTTTATTTCTGCTTTGTATTTTATATGCAGTTTTGTAAATTTTTCTTTTATTTTCTTAGTCATACAAAGATCATATGTTTTTGGAAGTACCTAGAATTGATTTTATCATTTTTATTACGGAATAGATTTTACACACTTCCTCGGCCCAAAAAAACTTTTTACTCAACACACATGTCTATGAGTTTGAGCTCGGACTGTACGCGGCTGATACTGAGTTGCTTCTTCATTTTAGTAGTATTATTATATTTTGTGCTTCAAAAAGACCTCGAAAAATCTACATTTCGATGATTTAATTGATTTTAGTCAATTGGATTGCATCTCTGATTAGTTTAAACTGTTATATGGACACTACAGTACCTAATAAAGTTGGTAGAAATTCTTTAGTCATGCATTTCTAGTCTTCCGTTGTAGATTATTTAATTTGTAGAGTCCTATTAGCACTAATTTAATATATTTTTGTAATAGTGAGTAGTTAGAAGGGTTGTTTTGTCTATTTACGATATCTGTAAGTGTTTCAAATAGTTCACTTATCGGTAAAAATTTTGTAGGCTCTAAACAAGGCCTAATTTTAAGAGAAAATACAAATTTATTTTTTGCCTGTTTTAATTCAAAGACAACTACAAAAATATGAATACTCTTACAAAGAGTTTATATCGAATCTAAAGAGAGGCAATGGCAAAAGAAAACAACCCTAATACCTACTGAACACCTAAAACAAAGAGAATGTTCTATTCGATAAATGCTATTTTGAGTATATTTATAAGACATTTCAAGAAATTCGAAAAAAAAATACTCCTCGAAACAATGATCATAGTTTTTAATGGTCGCTTTTAGATTTTGCTCATCATACAATATATACAATTAATATCCGCCATCGTTCACATATTTTCATATACCGTATAAAAATCTGTGTGTTAGAAATATCTCAATTTGTTATTAATCAATATTAAACTGAAATGTGTGCAAAGAAATACAAAAAAATACACTTATACCCACAAAGAAGTTCGTTTTTTTGCGTAGAGTAATTTAAAGAAATATGGTAAGTAGAGTATTATAAAAAGACAGAAAAACCTCAAATAGAAACAAAAGAAATCCAAAAAGAAGACAAAACAATAATAAATTACGAAAGTTTCTCAAGTCAATATTACAGTATGTTACTTGGCAATTGAATTAGAACACTTTGCGTATCAAGAAATTTATAATACATACAAAGGGTACTAGGAAAGTTTTGCAATATAATGCAACAATGAATCGTAGGAAGTCACTTGTTGCTGCATGTGGAGACATGCTCATACGTGCATAGTAGCCGCCGCGCCATGTTGATGAGCTCAGTTATTCATTAGCAGTGAGAGTGTAAAGTGCTTGCTGCATCGTGGTCACGAAATGAGATAAGGGCAGTTTTGCGTTATAATTTCGTGCGTGGTTTAAACATAGACCAGTGCTTCGAAGAAATGACTCTTGCACTAGGCGATGTTTGTCCACATCGCACAACGATATTCAGGTGGTATAGAGAATTCCAAAGAGGAAATTTAACTGTGGAGGATGCTGAGAGGCCGGGAAGGCCACGAACGTCAGTTACGGAAGAAAACGTTACTACTGTAAGGAAAATGCTTGGCGAGGACAGGCGAGTGACCTACTAACAGATAGAGAAGATATTTAGGCCTAAATGCACCAGCAGCAATTCGTTCGATTCTGCATGATCATTTGCACGTGAAGCAAATGACACGACGTGTGACTTGGTGCCGGGAGACGCTAAAAAAGTTTAATAAGGGACAATCTCGGTATGCGAACAACATCGTGACAGGGACGAGACTTGGCTGTACTATTACGATGTGCCAACTGGAGCTCAAAACAAAGTTTGGGTCTTTGATGATGAGGACACACCCGTAGTTGCAAGAAAATCTCGATTTCTATCGAAGAAAATGATGTATTTTTCAAATCGAGTGGAACTGTGGAACGCGTCGTTTAGGACACAGAGAAGACAGGCACAGCTAAGTGGTGTACTGAACAATGCCTGCCTAAAGTTATTGGATCTATGAAGAACCTGCGGCCAAAATCAAGAATGTACCCGGTTGAGGGTTGGGATGGAGGCATCATGATAATGCTCCAGCTCACCGCGCCAAAAGCCTGCACCGAATATTTGACCACGACAGGATTGAAACTTTTCGAGCAGCCTCCCTAGAGTCCAGATCTTGCTCCTGCGACATTGCACTGTTCTTGCATGTGAAAATGAAGCTAGAAGGGAGGCGGTTTTCCAGTGATGAGGACCTTCTGCGGGTCTGGGACAACGAGTGTGCTTTTCTCCCTAGCGAAACTTGGCAGAACTGGTTTAAAGATTGGTGTCGGAGGATGGAAAGGTGTATTGAGTGGAGAGGAAATTACTTTGAAAAAATTAAATCAAAGCTGTATTGCAAAACTTCCCTAGTACCCTTTGTATTTCTAATTTGCGATTGTAATCAGTTTCAGTTGTTCAAAAAAAGCAATCATTATATAATTAGAAAAATCTCCTTATTTTAGGTTTTTGGTCAAATACCTGCTTTAGGGTCGATGAAAAAAACTAATTCGATTGTAAAACAAATTAATTATTAAAAAACACTATTTGAACGGCCATAACAATTAAAACATTTATGTAAATTAAGATATTAATGTTATTAGCATCAGATATGTTTTAAAATTAATCTTAATTTAGAATTTTAAATAGTAAAATAACTAATAAAGAAAGGAAAATAAAACCTCTTTCCACAATAATGTTCGTATTTTATAAACGCATTTCGACAACAAAATTGTCAGCATTAGCAAATACTCAACCTTAGAGTCGCACCTGAATCCGCGATAAAATTCGCACAGAAACAAGTCCGTTCTAGACTTTAACCGTCAGAAACCAAACACACCATATACAGAATACGAATATTATTTTTGATAGCTAATAAAGGCGTAAAAATATTTGAGTATTGTTCAAAGGAATGTATATGTATAAGGTAAGTATAATGAAATATGAGGTTATATAAAAGATTTCTAGTCATATACTTAATAGTGACAAAGTTTGAAAATGATTAACAATACTTATAAAGTAAATATATATAAAGACAACTTTTGCTGATATAAATGAAAGTATAAAGGAGAATTTCCAACAGTAATATCTTGGAGATATTAAGTGAGTTAAGAGATAATTGGAAAAGCATCATAATTTTGAATATTTAAGGATTATTTACATTAATTTTCTAATGCTAAAATGTACTACTGTGGGCAAAAAATAGTAAGTCTTTTTAATTTAAATTTCGCGCGAAAACCCATTCGTCGAAATAATTTTTTTCTAGGTTGGTATGACTGTCAGTGATATCTGTGCCAAATGTCACATCAAAATAATCATTTAATTAAATTTAATAAAAACAAATTTAATAAAAAGAAATTTAAATAAATTATCATTAAATTTTGTGTACGGAATCAAATTTCTGGTGCCGAAACGTTCAGAATGTTGCAAAAGGCCTTCGGTGATAATTGATTGTCGCGAGAAAGTGTTTTTGATTGGTACAAATTATTCAAAGAGGGTCGAGAACGCGTTGATGACGAACCACGTCCAGGACGGCCATCAACATCAACTGATGATCAGCACGTCAATAGAATCAAGGAATTGGTGCTTGAGAATCGACGATTAACAGTCAGAGATCATACTGGCATCGTTGGAATATCGGAAGGATCAGTGAAAACTACTTTGAAAGATCATTTGGGCCTAAGAAAAGTGAAAGCAAGATTTGTTCCAAAATCACACGTCTGTGAAACAATGCTTGCCGACTATCAAGACAAAATGAAAGGCATCATAACTGGAGATGAGACTTGGATCTACGCTTATGACCTGGAAACAGAGGATCAATCGGCCGAATATCGTATCAAAGGTGAGCCGAAGCCCAAAAAACCACGTCGAAGCAAGTCAAAAATCAAGGTTATGTTGACAGTTTTCTTCGATTATCGAGGGTGGTGCACTCCGAATTCCTTCCGACCGGCCAAACTGTCAACAAAGAATACTATTTGAGTGTTATGCATCGTTTGCGCAATGCTATTCGTAAAAAGAGGCCAGAATTATGGGCCGACAACTCTTGGTTTTTGCACCACGATAATGCACCGTCGCATACTGCATTAATTCTTCGTGAGTTTTTCGCCAAATTTTCAACCAATATCGTGCCGCAACCACCGTATTCGCCTGATTTAGCTCCGTGTGACTTCTGGCTATTCAGCAAACTCAAACGACTGCTCGGGGGAAACCGTTTTGAGTCAATTGAAGACATTAAACGTGAATCCCTACGCGCATTGAAGGCTATTCCTGAAATTGACTTTAATAACTGTTTCGAGAACTGGAAGAAACGTTGGCACAAGTGTATTGGGGCCAGGGGGGATTACTTTGAGGGGGACGAAATAGATTTGAAAGAATAAATTAAGAATTTAAAAATTATGAACAAAGTCTTACTATTTTGTGCTCACAGTAGTCTGCCGTACTCATTAATTCGATGGAGTAGCTTATGAGTACGCACTTCATTTTCAAAATTAAAGTTAAACTTATTTTGAAACCATTTTATTTCCGAATGATTTATTAACACTCATTTGTTTACTTGTAAATCGAAGAATCTGATTGGTTAATTTAAATTTCCTATATAAAGAAAGTTTTAAAACAAAAGCGTCAGTTCTATTGAGCTGATTGTCGCTTACTCTCTGGCTCGTGACAATATATCCAACTTTCGACACCTGTAACGATGTCGTACAACAATTTTGCTCGACCTCGGTTGATTTTTTTAAGGATTTCTTTGCACCAATCCATACACTTCCTTTTTTCGCTTCCGTTAAATCGTCTGGTATCCTTTGAGCGCAAAGCTTTCTGACGGCAAGATGATCATGCAGGGTAGTTCTGATTTGGGTCATACCTATGCCCAATGATGCCCGAATATCTCTGTATATGCGGTGAATGTTTGTCTTTATCATTTTGTACACGGTGTCGATGTTTTCTGGAGTAAGTAGCAAGTGGCAGGCCGACCTTTACGATGCTCGTCTTTGACCGAAATATGTCCACGCTGAAACTTGTTGTACCACCTTTCAACGGTCGCCAAAAATAGTGTTTCATCGCGAAACAATGGCTTGAATTTTTTGCTTTAAAATCGTAAAAAATCATACTCATTGTTATTTTTGGTTTACTACTTCCGTTGCGTAATTTAACAACACCTAAGTACCTATATTCCAACAAGCTTGCAAAGCCGTTGCATTTTCTCCATGACCAGATGCTTTCTCTTTTTATAGTATACTCATCCTCACCTTGTTTGCAAATAGTCAATACCATATTCGGCTAAATCTAAACTTGTTGTATCACCGTTCAACGGTCGCCAACAATGGTGTTTCATCGCCAAACAATGACTTGAATTTTTTTGCTTTAATATCGTAAAAAAATCATGGCTCGAGGATTTTCGCGCGTTAATTCCTCACAAAACTCACTTTTTTTTAAAGAAATTACTAAAAAGGAGACAACATATTATGCTAGCAATCTGTAAATGCTATTCGAACCCAAAAATCTCAGGTAAAACAACAAAAATATTTTCGTTAGCGCCACTTTAAGCGAAGTAGCTCAATCGCAAAAATTTTACAATTTATGTATAATTTTTTGCAAAACACATAATTTTGCTCTTTCAATTGGTAAACTTTATTGTACGCATCCTTTAAAATTAGGTACGTTTAAATATAATTATTAATTTCGTGTGTAGTTTGGTTAATTCTTTCAGTCCTGGTGGTCAGTTATCTAACCACCTATTTAAGAGTTCTCAAAACCACTTTTTATGCCGTCTTGTACCAATTTGCTAAGCAATTACTTTTTTTAAAGTTGTCGTTGATCGTTTAATGCCAAACTTTTACTCTAGAGTGCGCTGGGTAGATTAACAGATTTATTTGAAAATGTGGTAATGTATTGTTTTTCAATGGGACTTTCCCGAATGTAATAAAAAATGCTCAGAGTATTTATTATGTAACGAATTCGGTGTTACTCTATGGTATAGTGTCTGTTTAATTATTTTATAACAAAAGTATTATAATATATTACATAATCTACGATAAATAAGGTAAATAGCACGGTGGTTAGATTACTAACCACTGTGACTATAGTAGGTTTCACATAATGTACACATTTATGTTGCATTATAAGGATGCCGCGTGTAGTTAATGAACGTGATATAGAAGATATTTTGTTCGAAAGTATACCTTCTGATTGCGAAAGTGTGTGCAGTTTTGAATCGGATGAAAGAGAAAATTATGAGATGCAAACGGACCCGATGGGGCTCGGTGACATACCTTCTGGGCTCCAGCTAAATCCTGAAGATGAATTTGACTTGAACGATGACATAACCATTTCAAATTTGCCTGACACTACTGGTAGTGGTACTACGAGCACTTTATCTACTCAAACTGTTATGAGGAAACCAAAATGTAAGAAAATTTTTAGAATGGGAGAGCCGGAAAAGTACACTGGAGGCGGGGGTGTAGCAAGCAATGTAATAGAGTTAGAGAATATCACACCTACGCCTATTGTTTAGATTTCGATATATATACTGGCAAGGATAGTAACAAAGTACAAACTGATTTCGGTGGTAAAGTTGTTCGACAATTTTGCGTGGATTTGAAATCGAAAAATCACAAAGACTTTATTGATAATTATTTCAATAGCTATGCCTTGCAAGAAGATTTGCACGAAGATAACATATTTGCTTGTGGTACCGTAAACTCAAATGGTAAATATTTACCTAAACTAAAAGAAGACAATGTTCTAAAAAGGGGAGAACACGATTCAGGGTGAGTAACACAAATATCGCCTTTCTAAAGTGGAAAGAAAAAAGATCAGTTTTCATGCTTACAAACTACATAGATCCGAGAAAGACTGGTATTGTTACTCGCGGGGAACACAATGGAGCCAAAAATGAAATAGCTTGTCCTGAAGCTATGATACAATACAACAATTCTATGAACTATGTGAACAAATTCGACCAACTAAAAAGCACTTATGCTATAGGCCGAAAATCACGTAAATGATAGCAATGAATATTTTTTCACTTTTTAAACTGTGCTGTTACAAACTCCTTTGTGTATATGGAACTCCAGAAAAAACATAATCCAGAACTGGACCACCTCAGCAACAAAAATTTTCGAAGAAGTGTTTACTAAGGGATCCTAGCACCAGCTCAGGTGAAGAACCCCCAATTATGCTCCAAACGCTATCACAATAGCTATGCATCTTCTCCTGTACAAATAAAGCGTCACACGCCAGGAGTATCAACAGAATTACGTCTGGAAGGCAGCACGCATCAGCCAGAGCGAACCACTTCTCGAAGATGCGCAAAATGCAGCACTAAGAAAAGTCCGGTGCGTACTATATGACAATGCGAAACCTGTAAAGTCCCTCTTTGTATACGAAAAGATAAAACGTGTTTTTCAGATTTTCATAGAAAATAAATTTGCTTATATATTATACTAAACTTTTCTTAATAATTTGTTACGCAAACAGCCACGGTGGTTAGTATACTAACCACCCTAATTTGTAAAAGCCCAAACGGTTTTTTCTTATTTTATATGTTTTTTATAATAAATAAACGCTAATTAACTTAAAAATGCAATTGTTTTTATTCTGAAGTAATGTATAAGAAAGCGTAGCTGAAAGAGTTAACTGAAGCATATACATTTGAAATTTATAAATAAGGATATTACAGTGCCACCTAGTTGTGAATAGTACAAACATCAGATGTATTAAATGCAGTTTGACATTCCTACATGTCGGTATAAATGAGCCCTATTAATAGAGAAAAAGTTCTCTTCCTTTTCCGTGCTTTTTTTCATGGAGAATTAATGAATTCTTTAATCTAACTTACTATAAGTCTTTCATAGATACCGCTGGCGGTACTTTACCCAAATCAGTGATAAAAATAAATAGTTCAAATAGACAAAATTTGTTACTTGCACTTTATACTTATCAACCAAATATAAAAGATAAAAAAGTATAAAGAAATAATAAATTATTTAATTAAGAAAAATTAATAAACTACAATTAATAATAAATAATTTGCTAAGAGGAATAAATAAACATGTGAAAGATATTAAATTTTGTGGATTTGCCAGTATAAACAATGCAAATGAATAAAATTCGTATCATCGACATATTCATATTTCGCAGATGTACTTAGTGATGTTGTAACATATACACGCCTCCTATGAGAGAGACGTAAATAAATATATTGCCAGCTATAAATATACGCTAGTCGGAAATAATTTAATTAAATCTCTCTCTCCCTGTGTTGATGATTATTTTTAAAAGTTACGTGCCAAATTTAGTATAGACGACGTATGAATATTTCAAATATACACGCGCCTTTCTCTCTTTTGGCAGTCTACCTCTCTCTCTCTCTTTGCAATCTCGTTTAAATATCCTTTTTGTTCGACTTGTACTTCAAAGGGTTTATATTTAACGTAAATCTATTATTAATCCAAATCGCGTCTTGCGCTTTCAAAATAAATCGTAAATAATATTCTGATATTAATAAATTTATGGGACGCGTATAATTCGTTTTCTGACTAATTGGTATATTTTGCGTGCAGCGGCATCGGAGAACGCTTGTAACGTGAATAACTCGGAAAAATTAAATTCGTCTTTTTTTTCGTAATTTTTGCAAACGCCCGCTATAAATCTAATCGATATTTTATCGTCTATCTCCACCATAATTATTATTCTATTTTTCGCGTTCTATTTTTAAATGTTTGGAGACACTTCAATGTTGTGTGAATTTTTTCTTAATTATGTAAGTGGACTGAAAATATCTTCTAGATTTTCCTCATCGTAAATCATAACAAATACAGTTTTATTACAATAGGCGCCACATTAAATTCAAATACATTCAAAATACATTGCGTTGCATATCTTTAGGGAAGAACATTACAACAATCTGGATTAAAAAAAAGGATAAATTGGGTGAAAGGATGCCATTTGTACCTGTATAAGCAGAGGCTTTTACACAGTCTGTTGCAGAGAAAATCGAAGTCTTTTAAAATAGTAATTCTTAGTACCATCATCTATTAGTATGATGTGTCGGTAAGGTAGATTTTTTATCAATGTTATGTCAAAATAGTGACATTTGCATCGTTTGAAGCAGAGAAATTGCCCATAAAGTAACAGTGTGTATTTGGCATTATTGAAACATGAATTTTGAACAAAGAGTAAATATAAAGTTCTGTTTTAAGCTCGGTAAATCGTTTGCTTAATTATGTAAGTTCCACTGAAAATATCTTCTAAATTTTTCTCATCGTAAATCATAACAAATACAGTTTTATTACAATAGGCGCCACATCAAACTCAAATACATTCAAAATACATTGCGATGCATATTTTTAGGGAGGAATATTACAACAATCTGGATAAAAAAAGGATAAATTAGGTGAAAGGATGCCATCTGTACTTGTATTAGTAAGAGCTTTTACACAGTCTGTCGCAGAGAAAATCGGAGTCTTTTAAAATAGTAATTCTTAGTACCGTCATCTATTAGTATGATGTGTCGGTAAGGTAGATCATTCATCAATGTTATGTCAAAAAATAGTGACATTTGCATCATTAGAAGCAGAGAAATTACATATAAAGTAACAGTGTGTGTTTGGCATTGTCGAAACATGAATTTTGAACAAAGAGCAAATATAAAGTTCTATTTTAAGCTCGGTAAATCGTTTGCTTAATTATATAAGTTCCACTGAAAATATCTTCTAAATTTTTCTCATCGTAAATCATAACAAATACAGTTTTATTACAATAGGCGCCACATCAAACTCAAATACATTCAAAATAAATTGCGTTGCATATTTTTAGGGAGGAACATTACAACAATCTGGATAAAAAAGGATAAATTAGGTGAAAGGATGCCATCTGTACTTGTATTAGTAAGGGCTTTTACACAGTCTGTCGCAGAGAAAATCGGAGTCTTTTAAAATAGTAATTCTTAGTACCGTCATCTATTAGTATGATGTGTCGGTAAGGTAGATCATTCATCAATGTTATGTCAAAAAATAGTGACATTTGCATCATTAGAAGCAGAGAAATTACATATAAAGTAACAGTGTGTGTTTGGCATTGTCGAAACATGAATTTTGAACAAAGAGCAAATATAAAGTTCTATTTTAAGCTCGGTAAATCGTTTGCTTAATTATATAAGTTCCACTGAAAATATCTTCTAAATTTTTCTCATCGTAAATCATAACAAATACAGTTTTATTACAATAGGCGCCACATCAAACTCAAATACATTCAAAATAAATTGCGTTGCATATTTTTAGGGAGGAACATTACAACAATCTGGATAAAAAAGGATAAATTAGGTGAAAGGATGCCATCTGTACTTGTATTAGTAAGGGCTTTTACACAGTCTGTTGCAGAGAAAATCGAAGTCTTTTAAAATAGTAATTCTTAGTACCGTCATCTATTAGTATGATGTGTCGGTAAGGTAGATCATTCATCAATATTATGTCAAAAAATAGTGACATTTGCATCATTAGAAGCAGAGAAATTACATATAAAGTAACAGTGTGTGTTTGACATTATCGAAACATGAATTTTGAACAAAGAGCAAATATAAAGTTCTATTTTAAGCTCGGTAAATCGTTTGCTTAATTATGTAAGTTCCACTGAAAATATCTTCTAAATTTTTCTCATCGTAAATCATAACAAATACAGTTTTATTACAATAAGCGCCACATCAAACTCAAATACATTCAAAATAAATTGCGTTGCATATTTTTAGGGAGGAACATTACAACAATCTGGATAAAAAAGGATAAATTAGGTGAAAGAATGCCATCTGTACTTGTATTAGTAAGGGCTTTTACACAGTCTGTTGCAGAGAAAATCGAAGTCTTTTAAAATAGTAATTCTTAGTACCATCATCTATTACTATGATGTGTCGGTAAGGTAGATCTTTCACCAATGTTATGTCAAAATATCGTGACATTTGCATTATTAGAAGCAGAGAAATTGCATATAAAGTATCAGTGTGTGTTTGGCATTGTCGAAACATGAATTTTGAACAAAGAGCAAATATAAAGTTCTATTTTAAGCTCGGTAAATCGTTTGCTTAATTATGTAAGTTCCACTGAAAATATCTTCTAGATTTTTCTCATCGTAAATCATAACAAATACAGTTTTATTACAATAGGCGCCACATCAAACTCAAATACATTCAAAATAAATTGCGTTGCATATTTTTAGGGAGGAACATTACAACAATCTGGATAAAAAAAGGATAAATTAGGTGAAAGGATGCCATCTGTACTTGTATTAGTAAGAGCTTTTTCACAATCTATCGCAGATAAAATCGAAGACTTTTAAAATAGTAATTCTTAGTACCATCATCTATTAGAAAAAATATGCGTCTGTAAGGTAGATCTTTCACTAATGTTATATCAAAATATCATGACATTTGCATCATTAGATGCAGAGAAATTGTGCGTAAAGTAACAGTATGTATTTAGCATTGTCGAAAAATAAATTTTGAACAAAGAGCAAATATTAAGTTCTGTTTTAAACTCAGTAAATCGTTTACTGAAACGTTTACTTTACGGAAACTAACATCGAACTTGCGCGTGAATTTATCAGAAATGAGCCGAAATCCTCATTGCGATACGTGGGAATGGAATTAATTTCTAAAGATTTTATTCGTCGCATTTTGACACAGCATTTTGGATCGAGAAAGGTTTGTACCACACAAGCTAACTGAATTCAACATTGTACAGACTTGATTAAACACTCAAAAAATGACGAAAACTTCAGGTATTCTATTGTAACTAGCGATGAGGCATTGTGTTTTCAATATGATCCAGAGACCAAGCGTCAAAATTCTGAATGGAATCATCCAAACGAAGAAAGACTGTTTGAAAAAGTCAAAAGTGAAGACAATGTTAATTTATTTTTATGACTCGAAAGGCTTAGTGTACAAAGAGCTTGTACCAACTAGTCAAATATTCAATGCTGTATATTATCTCGGTATTATAAAGCGTGTTTTGGCATGTATTCGTGTGCGCCCTCAATATCGTGAAAATGGTAGCTGACGTTTGTTACATGATAATGCACCATCTCATCACTCGACGCTTATCACCGATTTTCTAACTACAAATAGCATTTTACCATCAACCATTCACCGTACTCACCGGATTTGGCCCCCTGTGATTTTTATCTGTTCTCCACACTACATTTGCCGATGAAAGGACAGCGTTATGCTGACGTCGAAGTCATTTAAAAGGCGTCGACAGCGATCTTGAAGGACATCTCTAAAGATGAACTTAAAAATTCATTCGACATGTTAATTGACCCTGCGAAACGTAGTATTGAAGCCGAAGGCGACTACTTTGAATAAAATAAATGAATTTCACTAAAACATTAAGCTTTTGTTTTTATTTTAAAAAAGTTCGACTTTCTCCGCGACAGACTATATAATCATACAGATATTTTAAGCGTTCGGTCGCCCAGGTGATTAGATATTAATTAAATATTAATTCACTGAAATTTCTATATTTATATGTACAAGCAAAACTGCAATTTTCCATTATTTGTTAACAATCGCTCGCTGTTTGTGCTCTGTATCAATCGCAAGCTTCAGTGATTAAAAGCAATCGTGAAAAAGACTTATTTGTTTTAGGAAGTCTTCTATTCTGTAAAGATAGAGATTCTGAAAATTACGAGTTTCCATATCCGCGTGCTTTTAGACAATTTTAATGCATTACGGGCCGAAAAGCCGAGTTATGAAAACAACTAATATTTACGAGAATAGAGGGTAGTCGAATATGCATATTTATTTTGGTAGAAGTAATATAAATTTTAAGAAAAATAAAAAAAATCCCAAAAATATTCATGAACTAAATATTAAAAACCAAAAACAATACAAAACATTTTTATGATTTCACTGTGTGTCCGTGCCTTTCCGTTATTCTTCGTTTTCTTGATCTTCATCCTCCTCCTGTTCTTTGTCTTCGCTTTCCGTTTCTTCTTCTTATTCTTCCTCTTCCTGTTGTTGCCTTTAAAATCAAGAAAATGAAGAAGTTTTTACAAAAATACACTACCACGAAAAATTTCATCTATTACAAAGAACTCTGTTATTGTGGAGGCTCGCTAAATTAAATTTCCAATAACGAGCGTAGCACAAAATGGTAGCGATTTTCCCCACGTGCTCGTGAATATCCTCGACTAAATTCTAGCTAACTAATAATCCAAATTTAACGAAGTGACATTTAGGTATACCGTCAACAAAGGCGACTACAAACGCGTTTGTACACTACCATAGTAATGGCTGTTTTGTTGTATACACTAACAGGCGGTGCGCGCGCCACATGTGCTTGCATTGTGTTCCAGCATTCTTTGGAAGCAACTTTGTTCAGTTGCAGTTGTGTAGCAAACCTGTGCGGTTTGTTCTTAGTCTTTAAAACGTTCAAGAGTATCAAATCGCCCACCCCATGCCTACGGCTAAACCCTGCGAAAGCTACCCAGAACGATTCAAAATGCTGACAGAGGAAATTTTACTACTCCATGACAATGCAAGGACTGACTGCAGATCAGATCCAAGTTCTGTTGAATGGGAAGATTTGGACCACCCTGTCTACAGCTCCGACCTTGCTCCGAGCAATTTTCTACTTTTTCGCTATCCCAAACATCATCTCAGCGACAACCACTACAACGATGACGAAGACGTAAAAGCGGCCTTGACCTCTTGGTTATTGGAACAAGCGGCGAGTTTCTATGAAGAGGGAATTCAAAATTTAGTTGTGAGGTTTGATAAGTGTTTAAACAAAATTAGCAGTTATGTTGCAAAATAGAGACATGTACGTAGAAACTGAAAATAAATTTGGTTTTTGAAAATTTTCTTTCGTTGGGTTTCATTTTCACACGACCCTTACGTAAAGAACACTCCTCGTATTAAAAGATAATTAATTATGAAATTCTTCGGAATGTAACCAGAGCCCTTGGATATAACGTTCGCAACATCGAAAACTCTGATTAACAAAATAGCAACGAAGGAAGACACCATCATTACCTTAACCCTATTAATAACCAGACTTGCAGTATTACTATCGAGAGGGCGCTAGCGATATCACAAGGATATAAGACGAGAATGATTTAAGTCAATTTTAGTTAATTACAGAACGGAGGGCCGCTTACGTTCAGAAACTCAACAATACAGGACGGTAACGAGTCAAATTAAATCTCATGGAAATTAACCTTTACGAAAATCCGATGAATTAATAGATAATTTGAAAAATTAACAGCATATTACATTCACAAAAGTGTATTACTTCAAACAGCGAGTTTCACGAAATATGAACGGAAATCAAAATGAGCATGTAACAACTGAAACGCTATAACAATGACAGATTTTGCGGATTTTTTGAAAGTGTTAATTTCACTAATGACGCAAATACTGATAACAGTTTTACAGAAATAAGTTATAATTTATGGCAATCATTATACAATATATCGCAGTTATAAGGAATAATAATTCTTTTGTTGTTGTTTTTTAAATTTGTTTATCTATTTTTGAATTTGCAAATAAGACAAAAAGAGTGTAACTGTAACTGTATAGAATCTCTCATGAATTGTCCGATGTCACTATTACTTTGTACACTACTGTATATCTGAACCGTCCTCAAATTAGCAATATAAATAGTCCGTCACAACGGCGTCACTGTGAACTCTGTCACGACAATATAAATTCCCCTTGTGTAACAATTTTAAATTTGTGAACAGCACACGAGTCATGCGTCACATTAACGAGGTATAATGCAATCGCTTATAAATAAACACGTGAACATAAAGCCACAACACAACGCGACTATCTTTCATGTGTGTGAGTGTTTACAGGTGGATGATATATTAAGATTGCTGCTGCCGAACAAGTGGCAAGTTCAAGATTAAAGGTTACCAATCGTACGGAGGGAGACAAGGAAAAAATTACGAAGCACGCACACAATGTTTCAGTGAAATCTGTGAATTCGTTCTCTTTGCTGGCCCGTCTGTTCGCGGGACACATGTTCGCCCGTGGTGCACACCTTTAAGTTATCTCCGAGCCGTAAAACATGGACACAGATGCTATTTGTGAGCCGCTGTAAAAAATGGATTTATTTATAATAAAGGTTTTCTATTTTTATCTCAACCTTGGTGTTATACATTCCGCGCTGCTGCGTTGCCACGTGTATCTATAACAACGATAAAAACACAATAATCTGTTGCTGGTTGTGATGTGTGCACGTGATTCTCTTTGTCTCTTTTCCGAGGTGGCTCGTTGTTCATTTGTTATATATATACGGGGGGAGGCTCGCCAATGGCCATATTTTCATGAAAAAAACCAACGGCAAATCAGTTATGAACGCTAGATGGAGGTAGTTGTTACGTTCAGTCTATCGAACAAAAAGCAAAACGTGTCTTAATTATATTAACATTAGCGTGCCCCTAAAGATAGATTTGTAACCTCGTATGTCACATATAAGACTTCTTTGAACTATTTATAGAAAAACTATTCTATTTTAAACACGTTTCTCATTTTGTATGATTAATTTAATTTATTGTTTTGAGTTGAGAATTATTTAAATTAAATGATTGATAATTTTATTATCTCTTGGGATTAGATATTAGTAGATAATGCATAAAACGCACTAAATAATCTAGAACAGAATTTTATTAAGGAAAAGCTACTTTTGAATAGTTGATTGTTCAGGTCGTTACTTTGTAAAATTCCATTAAACTAAGGTAATAAATAAAACACTCAAAATTTCACACTATATTATATATTTATTGTATCTTCTCTTAAAACAAGGAGTGACTTAAATATCCCGCAAAACTCACAGCTTAAAAATATAAATTACCATAAGAATTAATCGTAAATACTTGTGAATGTAGTGGTTTGTCGACAATATTAAATCTTAATGGGTGTGCAACTTAATTCGGTTACTTTTTTGTAAAAAAATGCCTTAATTTTATAATCAAAATTAATGAACGATGTTCAATGAGTTAAGCCTCAATAAGGAAAAACCAAATTGGTTTACTTTCATAATAAAATTAAGCATCCACCTCATGTATTAATAAATAATGAGACCTTCGATTGCGTTTCTTCTGCGAGGATCCTGGGACTGACTGTTAACGAAAACCTAAAGTGGGCCACTCATATTGATAGCGTATGCAGTACCTTGGCTAAGGTGTGTTTCACCCTGAAGCTGCTCTGCAAAACGTGCAATCCGAGTACTCTACTAGCGTTCTATCAGGCCAATTTCGTATCTTCTATGAGATATGGGGTGATACACTGGGGTGTAGTTAGAGTGTTTCATTTGCAAAAACGGGCCTTCAGAATTACGAGTATCTTTGTGATGAGCTACAGGGACTCGTGCAGGGAACGCTTTAGAAAAGATTCGCTTCTAACTTTTTACGATATTTATAAACTGGACCTTCTTTGCTTCGTGTTTAAGTACAAGGAGGCTTTTTCAAATGGGAATGTAAAGCACAAATATGAAACAAGAGCCGACCATTATCTACTGCCTACTTCTCATTCTACAACTGTGTTCCAAAAAGGTACATATTTTATGGGCTGCAAACTATACAATAACTTACCTCATAATATTAAAAGTATCAATAACTTCCCCAATTGTAAAAACAATCTTAAGCAGTACTTGTTTGCGATAAACTGTTACAGTTTAAATAACTTCTTATGTAGAAATTTGTAGTATTTCCTTTTCTTTTTAGTGACGTATTTCTAGCGTATGGTATGTGTAATATGTTTGAGCCGCTATTTTTTGTATGTTCTGATATTATGTATACTTGGTTTTTGAAATAAAATATTATTATTATTATTATTCAAAGTATTGTTCATCGGAAGCTACAACTTTTCCCCATCTTTCGGGCAATTGATGGGTTCCTTCCCAAAAGAATCGTTCATCCTTTGAGGCTGAGAACGAGCTAAGCCAATTTTTGATTCCTTCAACTGAAGTGAAGCGTATTCCAACAAGAGCATTCTACCATCGATCGAAATAAGTAATAGTCAGAAAGAGCAATGTCTGGGCTATAAGGCAGGTGAGGTAAAACTTCCCAGCCGCTCTTTTCCAAATAGTTTTTAACTGGTCTTGCACCATGAGATCGAGCGTTGTCATGATGGAATATTATAGACTCATGTCTGGTCGCATATTCTGGTCGTTTTTCGGCGATTGCTCTCTTCAAACGAATTAATTGTCTGTACAGCTCGCCCGTAATAGAATCACCAGGTTTTAACAGCTCGTAATGGATAACACCCGTCGAATCCCACCAAATAGACAGCATTACTTTGGCACAATGAATATTTGGCTTTGCCGTTGATGTTGATGGTTGACCAGGTTTTACGTAAGATTTTTTTCGTTTTGGATTATCGCAATGAATCTATTTTCCATCACTAGTAATGATTCGATGCAAAAACTACTTCTTGTCATGGCGTTCAAGCAGCATTTGCGACATGCAAAATCGTCTTTCAACGTCTCTTGGCTTTAATTCGTGTGGTACCCAATTTACTTGCTTTTGGATGAATCCCAATGCTTTTAAACGTTTTGAAATGGCTTGGTAAGTTACACCCAACGTTTTTGCAAGTTCTTCTTGCGTTTCACATGAATCTTCATCCAGTAATGTCTCCAGTTTCTCGTTTTCGAACTTTTTTGGTTGACCTGGACGCGGTCTGTCTTCAACGCTGAAATCACCGCTTTTAAAGCGTCGATACCATTTACAACATGATTTTTTTATTGAAGCAGATTCACCATACACTTCTGCAAGCAATCGTTGAGCTTCAGCTGCACTTTTCTTCTAATTAAAGCGGAAAATAAAAATTTCTCGCAAATGTTATTCATTTAACACAAATTCAGACATTTTTAATGAGCTCAAAGATAATGTTGTTGTACAAAATTCAAAACAATGTAACTAAATATGGTTGACAGATGTCAAACCTTTCCAAAAAATGAAAAACCAGCTGTCATACTCAATTATATATACCAACAAACTCCATTGAAGAGTAACCGAATTAAGTTGCACACCCAATATTATTTGTACTAAGTGAAAAGAGTTTATTTCAATAAAATTACAACTGTACAAAAGTTACTTTTTGGATTAATATGTACGATCGTTCCAAAATTAAAATTAAATATGTTCGCCATAACCTATTTCTGGGAAAACTCCATCTTATAAGTATTTCATAAAATTTCCTTTTCAATAGGAAAATACAGTTAACTCTGTCTAAGTTGGTCGCCCACAGTGCACCGAAAAACGTCCAATTTAGACAGGTGGCCTACTTACAAAGGATACTAGGAAAGTTTTGCAATATAGCTTTGTTTATTTAATTTCCTCTACACTCAATACACCTCTACATCCTCCGAAACCAATCTTTAAATCAGTTCTGCCAAGTTACATTTTAAATATTCTTGGGCGTGCAGCGTTTCCAGTAACTAAAGGCTTCAATTTTTCTTTCGCCATTTTCCACCTTCACCAAACATGTAGTTGGAATTTATCGATAAAAAAGTCTTGTCTCACCTGCATTAAATTAGTTACGTGACTCATAGTTTGTTAAAACGTCTTTTAGCTTCACTTTCCGGTCTGAGGCTGCCGCCAAGTCGATGTCCGCTGACTCGCCGCAAGTTTGGACAAGAACTACCAATATTTGGATGTAGAAATGTTGAAACGGGTTCTGTGGACGGACGAATCCAGGTTCCAAGTGTTTGGAAGTAATCGGCGCGTTTTTATGTGCAGACCAGTTGACGAAAGAACAATACCAGAATGTGTTATGCCAACATTTAAGCACGGTGGAGATTCAGTTCTTGTTTGGGGGTCGGAAATTTGCATAGAATTGATGGAATTTTAAGAAAAGGCTATTTGAAAATTTTAAAGGAACACGCAATTCCGTCCGGAATGAAATTGATAGGAGAAGATTTTCATTTCCAACAAGCTAATCACTCCAAACATAGTGGTAAACTTTGCAAGGACTATGTGAAACAAAAAGAAGAAAAGGACTTCCTCTAAATATGGTTTGACCCGCACAATCGCCCGATATGAATCCTATTGAGTTGCTGTGGGATGAGCGAGACAGCAAAGTGAGAGAACACTGTCCAAAATCGCAGCAACAGCTGTGGGAACACCTTACGAATGCTTGGGACAATATTCCTGTTGAAACTCTTCAAAAGCTTGCGTTGAGACTACCCACAATTTATAATGAAGTTATTAAATCTAAAGGTGGATATTTTGATAAAATTTTACTTCGTAAAATTAATGATATTATTTTGTTAAATTTTGTTAAATAGTAAGACCTTTTAATTTAAACTTCGCGCGAAAACCCATTCGTCGAAATATTTTTTTTTCTAGGTTGGTATGACTGTCAGTGATATCTGTGCCAAATGTCACATCAAAATAATCATTAGTGTTTAGTACACGCTTGTCTTTCTGAAGTACAAAAAGTGCATTCGGCGATTTTTACAATGAGTGAAATTATTCAACAAAAAAGTTCCATTAAATTTTGTGTACGGAATCAAATTTCTGGTGCCGAAACGTTCAGAATGTTGCAAAAGGCCTTCGGTAATAATTGTTTGTAGCGAGCAAGTGTTTTTGATTGCTACAAATTATTCAAAGAGGCTCGAGAACGCGTTGATGACGAACAACGTCCAGGACGGCCATCAACATCAACTGATGATCAACACGTCAATAGAATCAAGGAATTGGTGCTTGAGAATCGACGATTAACAGTCAGAGACCTTACTGGCATCGTTGGAATATCGGAAGGATCAGTGAAAACCATTTTGAAAGATCATTTGGGCCTAAGAAAAGTGAAAGCACGATTTGTTCCAAAATCACTCAATTTTTTCGAAAGCCAGCGTCGCGTTGACGTCTGTGAAACAATGCTCTCCGACTATCAAGACAAAATCAAAGGCATCATAACTTGAGATGAGACTTGGGTCTACGCTTATGACCCAGAAACAGACGATCAATCAGCCGAATATCGTATCAAAGGTGAGCCGAAGCCCCAAAAAAAACACGTCAAAGCAAGTCAAAAGTCAAGGTTATGTTGACAGTTTTCTTCGATTATCGAGGTGTGGTGCACTCCGAATTCCTTCCCACTGGCCAACGTGTCAACAAAGAATACTATTTGAGTGTTATGCGTTGTTTGCGCAATGCTATTCGTAAAAAGAAGCCAGAATTATGGGCCGACAACTCTTGGTTTTTCCACCACGATAATGCACCGTCGCATACTGCATTAATTCTTCGTGAGTTTTTCGCTAAATTTTCAACCAATATCGTGCCGCAACCACCGTATTCGCCTGATTTAGCTCCGTGTGACTTCTGGCTATTCAGTAAACTCAAATGACCGCTCCGGGGAAACCGTTTTGAGTCAATTGAAGACATTAAACGTGAATCGCTACGCGCATTGAAGGCTATTCCTGAAATTGACTTTAACAACTGTTTCGAGAATTGGAAGAAACGTTGGCACAAGTGTATTGGGGCCAGGGGGGATTACTTTGAGGGGGACGAAATAGATTTGGAAGAATAAATTAAGAATTTAAAAATTATGAACAAAGTCTTACTTTTTTTTGCCCACAGTAGTATAGTGTTTTACCAAAAATGTACCATTATTTTTTGTATTCTACCTATAGTGATCTCTCATTTATGGCCGGTGGTGTATGTTGGAAGATCGTTTATAGATGTTGCATGATTAATTTTGTGTTTATGCCAGAAATTGACATAATGATTGATGCTATTGTAGCTCCATTTTGTTCCAATATTTCGTTTAGTTCTATTGCAAGAGGGGTGAATGATTAGATCCCTTTTTTTGATATTTATAATCGTATAATAATAATAAATTTCATTATCCAACAGGCTATAATAGGTAGTACAAAAGAATAAATAAATTTATGACTAAAATAATAATACTATACTGAATTTCAAACAGAGAGACAAATTTCTGAACAGACCCAAATGACAGTTAATTCTCATTGGTAGAAAGCATGGCAAAGTCATATCAACAATGACCTACTGTTTGAAGTGTTTTAATCTAATAAATAAAATTACATATGTTTTTTTAAACAAATATCTTGTCTACACACATAAAAGCAAGAATTGTAATAATATTGCTTATTTGCCCAACAGATAACCAACTACAGGACAAAAAAATAAAGGAAGACACAGTGTAAAAGATATAAACAAAACGTAAGTTATATGCAAAGGTACCACGTAAAGAAAATTAAATTAAATGGAAGTAGAAGAAAAATCAACTACAGGACAAAAAAATAAAGGAAGACACAGTGTGAAAGATATAAACAAAACGTAAGTTATATGCAAAGGTACCATGCAAAGAAAATTAAATTAAATGGAAGTAGAAAAAAATCATTAAGTTTGCAAATGAACTAGTCAACTAATTATTAGCACTAAAACTATTGGAATGAATTCCCAAATAAAGCCTTAGGATTCCAACTCATCTGAGATAGAGGAGCTTCACATAAAATATTCACTCTGGCTTTAGGAATTAGAAAGGTGTCATTATACGAGGGTAGTATATAATATTTCGGGAATAGCAAGCAAATAATTTTTTTTATTATCGAAAATAGTTTCATTGCTTTTTAAAATATTCTCCTTGAAAATCAATGCACTTTTGCATTCGTTTAAACCAATCCAAAAAGTATTGTTGCCACTGTGAAGGCGGTATCTCCAAAATATGAGTTTTGAATGCCTCAACTGCCTCTTCTTGCATAGAAAACCATTTACCACGAAGTTAATTCTTCACGTGTGGGAGCAAAAACTAATCACAAAGTGCTAGATCAGGGCTGTACGGCGGATGGCTCATTAATTCAATGTTTTGGCCGGTCGAATATTCAATTGTTTGAACCGATCTGTGAGAGCTCGCATTGTCATGGTGGAGAATGATTTGTCGTTTTCGGTTTGTTTTCCTTATTTCTTCAAAAACTTTTGACAAACAAATAGTTGTGTACCATTCGGAATTGACCGATCTACAACTCTCTAAAGGCACGGTTGCAACGTGCCTGTTTTTCCGAAAAAACAGGCGACCATTTGTTTTGGTGTGCTTCGACCGCGAACAACTTTTGTTGGTTTTGACTCATCTTGGAATAGCCACACAGTCGATTGCTGTTTACTATGAGGTTCATACGTATAGATCCAAGATGCATCACCTGTAACGATCTTAAAAATGTTCTTTGAAGCACTGCCATTGTATTTTTTATGCATTTCTTGGCACCAATCAAATTATGTGGCGCCCAACGTGAACATAGCTTCTTAACGGCTAAATGTCCATGCAGCATCTTATGCACGCTGGTTTTATTAATACCTAGAGATACACCTAACGCTAACAATGTTGCCAGTTCCCGAAATATAAACGGCTACCTTCGTACTTACTTTTATCGAATATGCAGTGATGTATCACGTAAAAATTACAATTGCAAAAACAAGATGTTTCAGACAGACATTTTCTTTAAGGTATGGTGAATATCAGTAGTGAATTACAGTACGGCACATTATGTTGAATTTCCAACGATATTAGTCCTCGCAGTTTGTAGATAAAAGGTGTGACGCAAACGAGGAGATAGCCTGGATAGCAGGAATTCAAGTCGACAGAAAAATTGTCAACAATCAATGTTATTACGTAATGAATTGTGCAAAAATTTTACCGAAGATAACCCGCCCCTGCATTCGAGAGAGACTACAAATAATATATTATAATGAATACCCCTGAAAGGGTACACCTCGTTCATGGTACAACAAAGAAACTTCAAAACTGTCACTGTACCCTTTTGATAGTGAATTTATACACTCCATAGCAAAGATACCATATCAAAGATGCGTATTCCAACCTTGATGGCCAGCCTTGGACATACGAGGGAGCGTTTTTATATTCGCGGAATGAGCGGGTTGTAGAGGGGTGAGTAGGCGCATTGGGGGCCTGGCCTGTGCAGCGACTCATGATTAGTATAAATACGAAGTTTCATTGTTATTAGACAGTTAGTCTTTGAGCTATCGTCAACCAAGTAACATAATCAGGAGTGAAAAGTGGAAAAAATCGAATATCGTGCCGTTATAAAGTTCCTTACCAGGCAAGGAAAATCAGTCGCGACCATAATGAGTGAGATGTTATTGGTTTACGGCGACTCTTGTCCAGGAAAAACCATGGTGTACAAGTGGCATAGTTTATTTAAACGAGGAAGGGAATCCCTTGAAGACGACCCGAGGCCGGGCAGGAGCATTGAGGTGACCACGCCAGCACTTATCCAAAAAGTTGAACAAATTGTACTCGAAGATGCTCGACTAAAGAAGAAACAACTCGCAGAAATGGTTGGAGTATCCGATACAACAATTTTTAAAATCCTACACGATCATCTCGGCATGTCTAAGGTCAGCGCAAGATGGGTGCCGAGAATGCTCACGCCGCCGCAAAAACAACAGCGCGTAGAGTGTTCGCGTGCATTTTTGGACCTCTGTAATGAAGACAAGGATGGTGTATTGAGTGGAATTGTTACTGGAGACGAAACTTGGGTTCATCATTATGAACCTGAGTCCAAACAAGACTCCATGCAGTGGCATAAAAAGGGCACAGCACCTCCCAAGAAATTTAAAGTGTCACAATCAGCTGGGAAACTCATGGCAACGGTATTTTGGCACTCGGAAGGAATATTGTTGATTGATTATAAAGATAAAGGTGTTTCTATAACCGGAGAATATTACGCTTCAATATTAGAGCGACTAAAAGAAGCCATTAAAGACAAAAGACGGGGAAAATTGACAAAAGGTGTTCTGCTTTTGCACCACAACGCGCCCGTCCACAAGAGTCGCGTTGCGTTAGCTGCTCTGCATAAGGTGGGCTTCGAAATTGTGAATCACCCACCCTACAGCCCAGACCAGGCCCGAGTGATTATTACCTGTTTCCGAAAATGAAAAAAGAGCTGCGGGGTAAAAAATTTACTGCCGATGATGAAATCAAGGAGGCAGTTTCGGCGTATTTTGCAGATAAAGAGAAATCATTTTTTTATGACGGTATAAATAAATTAATTGAAAGATGTGAAAAATGTATCCGTCTTGCAGGTGAATATATTGAAAAAGAAAAATAATTTGGTTTTTTATTTCCACCCCTTGTCCCCCATTCCGCGAATATAAAAACGCTCCTTCGTATGTATAAATTAAAATCGTGTTAGTAAGGTGTCCTGCGAATGCTCGAGAATACAATAAATTCCATAGTTTTTAACGCATATTCGATCATATTGATCAAAGCACTGCATTTTCCAGAGCCTAGTTGTAAACTATGAATGTACTTTTATTCAAATAAGTCACAATCCTACATTTCGAGACGTTCATAGATAGCGTGTTGTTTGAAAACTGTTCGGAGATCTTATCCAGCTGTCTTTGCAGGTGAAGACAATCAATTACCGTGGATATAGTGCAATATATCTCTAAGTCATCACCAAAAGCACATCTTTCGCACTCCAAAACATCGAGCTCATCATTAAAGAAAATAAAAGAATAGCTTTGGCCCTAGATCGGGGCCTTGAGGTATTCTGGAAATAGAATTGAACTTGTAGGATCTGTAGCCTTGGCGAATAACACTTTCGGCCTATTATATAAATAAGAGTCAAAAAGATGAAAAAAGAGAATCGACAAAGTCAAAAGATTTTAATTTATGAGGAAGATCCCGAGCGATGATTAGTAATATTGGATGGAGAAATTTTCCATTTTTCATGAAAGCTATTGGTTTTTAAGGTCAAATTGAATATAATTGTCAACGGATAGGTAAGAATTCTACAATCGCGAACTGAAAAGCTCGGTATCTAATCTTAACGCGCCGTTCTTTGAGTTTCCTTATTGCCCTATCAACATATTTTTCCAAGGAGGAGACACTTATTAGCTTCGAAAGAACTGTCCGAAAATATAAACGCTTGTATGTAACAGCATTATTGATTTATTTAACTTTTCTATTCAAATAGTTGTTATTTTGGCTTAGGGATCTGTTCAGAAAATTGTCTCTTTCTTTTTGAATCATAGTATAGTATAAACAGAAACATGAAGTATGAACTGAATTGGTAATAATAGCAGAAACAATATTTAGAGTGTTCTGGTAGGTAGACTTCCGCGGTCGTGGTCCATACTACCGTCTTCTGGGCTTCCGGGCTGGAACCGCGTCACTGGTATAACTGCCGACGTTTCGTACCCACTCGTATGGGACATCTTCAGGGTTCAACTACTGCTACTGTCTGTCGCACTAAAACTGACTGCCTCAGTACGACAGAATAGACAATAAGTGATAGCAAACATGTCCTAGTCGAGAAGTTAGTGTGATATCAAACAGTACCTTTTACTCTATCCCAATAAAGTTTGTATTTTTTTATTTTCAAGTATATTTTCACGTATATGCTGATAGTATGGTGTTTACGTTTCCGCTTCGTATTAGACCATACTTAATCAAGCTCTAGATAAATGATCCTTCCTACTGTGTCGCGTCCATCGGTGCAGTCTGTTCCAGGTAGCATTTTGCAGTTCCTATAATGTATTCTTTTGTTTCGGCAAATTGATATTTTTGGAATTTTTCCGTTTCTATATTTTCTTTTATTAATTTTTTTCTCTGTAGTTTCTGATAGCTATTTTTCGAATAGTGCAACGTCATTCACTACAAAAGAAACGAGGAAATAAAATTGGTAATTCAGACAAAATAAGCAAGTGAGTCTTGCTACCCCTCTGAACCTACTTGTTACCGCATTTGAGAATTCCACCCGGCTTGAGCCTACTATTTCAGGGGTGGAAAAATAATGATGTTCAGCGGACGCCACGGAATTAAAAAGTCTTTAAGCGCCTTAGTTAAGAGTTTAATACTGAAGATGGATCAACGTTCGACAGGTGGTAAAAGAGGCTACAGGTGCAACAAAAAAAGAGACAAACCTACTAGTCCCTATCGGTTTTTAAAAAAGCAAGAAACGGGGTACAGATTAGTAACCTAATTTATTACTATAATGGGGGGGAGATTAAATCTATGTTTGTCACACACGATATCGTAATGATTTATATGCAGTTTCTCCGAAACGTTTCTCTTTTTTTTTGTTACTTTGTTACTATTTATATTCTTCCATTTGTTTTCTTGGTTTAGGTTCAGTGGTATATAATTCTTGTAAGTTGATACGATTGCTTTGTGGATGGTTGTATTTTTGTTTTAGAAATGTTTTCGTAAGTTCTGTGTTTGTGAATTATGTAGCATTCCCTTCTTTTCTAGCTGTATTATTATTCTTTTTCTTAATTGCTCAATATGACGGAGGTAAGTCAAGTTTTGTGTCCGTTTATTGCATAAATTTCCCAATTATTCCTGTTGTTCTTAATATTACTGTTTTTTTGTATGGTAGTGTGACTATACGTTGGAGGATTTATTATTTATAGGTGTTACATGAATTACTTTATGGTTATACCAGGAATTGACATAATGACTGGTACTATTGTATGTAGGGTACAATCTCCTTTATATAGAAAAACGAAAAGCAATAATTAAATCTGTGTACAAGAAAGGGACAGAGGACAAATGATCTTGTATATCTTCCATATACTTTCACCTAAACTCCTTTCTTGCAAGCGAATTTTATCTTTGCTTTTCGTTTCCATATATAAAGCGGATTGTAATCTGTACTGTACTTGCTCGATAACGTCCTAACAGGCGGAACTGGTCGCAGTTACTATAGGGTGTAAATTTTTAAAATCTCTTTCTATTTTCTCTATTTTGATTTGAGTACTGATTTGCCATTTTCAATTCGATTGTTTTCTTTGCTCGTTTAATGTGCCTTGTATGTGTTGTTATTGTTATTATTATTCATTTAGTAAATTACTTAATAATGCTTTGGCCATCTCCGGAATCGCTTAAAAAGTAGAAAAGATTAAATATTATCGACCAAGCAGAGAGCCAATATTATGAATTTTTTTAACTGACCGAATCATTCGGTCGTGAAGTTTTGTGTTGTAGACAGGCGCCACGTAAAAAAATCTAATTCTAATTTCGTTAAAAGAGCTTGAGAGAACGTTAAACATGAAGACGAAGCGATAAATCCAAAGTAATAATTCCGAAATAAACTAATTCGGAATCCATCAAATGAGAAGCGGATGTATTCCTTAAATAAAGTGACATTAACGTAATAACAACAGCACAGACTTTCGCCATCTATTGTCTTGATATTCATTGACACGTGTTACTTGATTCAAATATAGAGGGCCGAACTCGTTCGGACCCCACCACTTCCCGGCTGAGCCCGTCGTATCTGGGCGTTATCTCCTTTGCGTGAAAGTGAGTCAGAAAGAGTATTCGTTGTCGTCGTCGCTGGCATAGTACATCGGTGGTCGTTCCCTGTGATTTTTCGTTGGCACTGCGCGATAGCAAGAGCTGTTTTGTGTTAGTGTGCGTGCACGTCGTGTTAAATGATAGCGGTCGCGGCGCGTTTGCGTGTTGTCGCCCGTTATCACCGAATAACCGGCAACAGCGCTTTCCGTTTGCGACTCGGTGTGTTCCTATATTCAGCGTAACCGCGACCGAAATGACCTCACACATAATTGAAGAATTAATTCTGACAGTTGTATCGTATTGTGCGTTGTGATTGTTGTTCCGTGTCCTCTTAGAGAGTGTGATGTGCTAGAGGATGGGCGATCAGCGCGAGGCGCCCGAACGTATTCTAGAGCAGCAGATCATGCAGCTCAAGAAGCAGCACCAGATACAACACCAGATCCTCCTACAACGTTTCCAACAGCAACAACAACACCTGGCCGAGCAGCACGAACAGCAGTTGAGACAGCACCTGAAGGAGTTCTGGGAACAACAGAAGAAATTGCAAGAGATAAGGCAACGCGAACAACTGGAGGCTCTACGAAAGAAGGAGAAACATGAGGAGAGTGCCGTCGCGTCCAACGAGGTGAAACAGAAGCTACAGACGTTCCTGCGACAGAGAGCGTCGGGGTGTTCGAAAGCTCAACCCCAAGAGAATTCTTGGTAAGTAGCATACATCTTTTCTTTTCGTTTCGCATAATCCATGCACTAGGTCATGTTCGAAACGCGCGCCCTTCTGAACTATCAGCTGATTCATTCACTCCTGCCAACACACTGATTTCTAGTTGTTAGTGTTTGTAAACATTGTCGGAATATATTTGTGTGTGAAGCGACTCTTTGACCCGACAGTAACTACATAAAGTTAGTACGTATCTACTTCAATTAAAACGTACAATCACACAATAAAGTGTGTGTTATTCTGTAATAGTCACCACACTATAAATAACTTCAGCAGGTGTCTACCTTACACATACATTAGACTGTGCCTAATACACTTGTGCTCTTTGTAAAGTAGATATTCCGACCTACGCGTGATCAATAATATATCTATTTTTGGAACGTTACTCTTTCATAACCGATCTGCAAATTCATCGTTTGTAACGACCGCCACTTCGTGCTCTTCCACATTTTATTCTCTACGTTCAAATACGCGAGACTCTCCCAAAAACTTACCATTAACAAGAGACAATCTACGCCTCTTAAATTTTCGCGTTTTTCACGTTAAATTTTTTTGTGGCTCTCGTGTAACGTTTGCATGTATTTAATTAATGCTTCAGCCAATGTTTATTTGATACAAACGTGAACGTTGTGATAATTATAGATACACAACGATAGCGCGGTTATTAATACATCTTGTAAATATACAAAATGATAATCACGATGTGTATCTTCTCCTCGATTAATATAATTATTGTTAGATAACCCTGCGAGCTCGCAATTACACAAAAAAAAGGGAACGAAAAACGAAGGAAACTTTCGTGAATATGTCCAGAGAGGAAGAAAAAAACGTAAATGAGAAATGTAACTGGCTTATCACGGCGGTCGAGCGAGAAAGAATGGCTGAATTGCGTTTTTTCCGTTCAAGGTCAAGTTAACTAGGTAATATTTTAGGTGGATATCTTTAAATAGATACCATGATAAAGTCTAACCAATATTTTTATGTTCTATGGTAATGTTACATTTATTATCTACAAAACCTTTCGCAAACTACACTTTTAAACATTCGACTTAGCAAATGAAGAAGGTCGATAATGTTATAATTAACATGCATTCAATGCAGAAAAGGTGAGTAGATATTGTTCTGGGAATCAATTCGAATATGGTTTTCGTTGGAATTTTTGGAAATATGTAAGTGATTCTGATTTGTTTGGGATGATGAAATATTGATTTGTGTTACGCTCTTCTTGGCTTCGAATACCAACAAAATTGTCCAATTCTCATTCTTCATTTCGTCCACGTTATTTATGTCTATTTTGTTATTTTTTAATAATATTCATTTACTTATTACAGACAATTAAATATTACTAAAATTAAGAGGAACAGTAAAGAAAAAGAAATAACAGAAACAACAAAACTATTTTAATCAAAAGATACTAAAGTACATTAACATTAACAACACAAGTTATAATTTGTACCGATATTATTACAATCACATTTACAGTCCATTAAAATATATACGACAGTAACATAACCTTACTCTTAACAAATATTTAAACCACTAGAAATATAGTTACTTAAAACTTATGAAAGAAATAGCAATACACACATACATACCTAGACTTTGACCACTGAGCCATTTATTCAAATTTGGGAACAGAAAATAATCCGAAGGTGTTAAATCTGGCGAATAGGGTGCACGGGGTAGCAATTCAAACTTTAATTCATTCATTTTGGCCATTGCCATAACTGATCTGTGAGCTGGTGCATTGTCTTCATGAAACAACACTTCGTTCTTAGCCAAATGCGGCCGTTTTTGCTTGATTTCTTCGTTCAAACGTTGTAATAAATACGCATAATACTCGCCGTTGATAGTTTTTCCTTTTTCAAGATAGTCAATGAAAATTATTCCACGCGCATCCCAAAAAACCGATGCCATAAACTTGCCTGCAGATGAAACGCTCTTCCCTTCTTTGGCGCCGGTTCTCCCTTTTGAGTCCATTGTTTTGATTCCTTTTTTGTCTCGGGTGTGAAGTAATGACGCCATGTTTCATCCATGGTTATGAAATGGTGCAATGATTCTGCTTTGTTGCTGTGAAACTTCGTTAAGCATTCAATTAAACATCTTCACGGCACTGTTTTTGCTCGAGTGTGAGTAAACGTGCACCCATCTTGCACACAGCTTTCACATGTCCAAATTTTTAGATAATATGCGATGTACCGCACGTTTTGAAATGCCTACTATGTCTTCTAGCTCGCGCACTTTCAGTCGACGATCATCCAGTACCGCCTTGTGGATTTTCTTCACTATTTCTGGAGTCATCATCTCATTTTGTCGACCACTGCGATGCGATGCACTCTGCTACCCAATTTTTCAAAGCAAGCAAGGAAATTAGCAAGAAACAATTCACTGTTAAAATATTTTCTAAAGTTTTTGATTTAGTTTGGTCATCACCTAAGGTAATTGCAAATTTAAAAGTATAAAGGCTACATCTCCAAAAAATCGATATAAAGAGTCTAAGTAACAACGAGATTCCTTGGTACTTAACTCATCTCTCTTCAACTGTTGGAAATCAACTCAAAAGTCAGTAGTCGAAGACAGTAAACAAATGGAAAATATTTCGCAAAATACTTTTCATTTGTCACTGACCTAGTCTACTGACTTTTGGGCTTTTCTTTTATCTCATTTTGTTTCTCATACTCTCTCTCTCACTGAGAAACCATTTATGTGCATTTGACGTATTCAACGTAGGTCAATTGCCTTTTATCGATGCTGTTTAAGATTGACATATGTTATGACTTTTTTATTATGTCCTTTTTTTTCTGGTCTAGAGTTACCATCCATTGTTCTTAGACTTCTCATACATTTATATATTACGATATGGGAGAGTTATTATTTACTTTTATTATCAAACACTACAGTTGCTTGGTTTCTTCATTAAGTTAATGATGAAGAATCCTAGTACCTCCCACCGATAGGAAGGTTACGGACTTCTTTATGGCTTCCATAAGTGAAGAACTCCAGCAACCACGACATACAGAATATCTCTGGTGTCTATGTTTCTTCATTTCTTTCTAATAATGAAGAATCCTAGGAACGTCAATCGGGAGAATTGCACTTTTTTACTACTTCTAATGATGAAGAAAGAACTCCACCAATTTCGATCGAGAGTTGGCTATAATTTGTGTAATTCTTCGTTGAGTAAATGATGAAGAACTTGCTTGAATTGCTCGGTTCCTTCTTTATTTGCAATGATGAAGAATCTCAGTAGTTTTCACCGATAGTAAGGTTACGTACAGCTGTTGGACTTCTTTATTATTTCCGAAGGCGAAGAACTCTAGTAACTACAACAAAGAGGATATCTGTAGCACCTACGATTCATTTTTTTTAATGATAAAGAATACTAGGAAATTTAGACGAGAGAATTGCTGCTTCTTTATTACTTCCAATGATGAAGAAACAACTCCAACAATTTTGACCAATAGCGTTGCATACTTAACCAGTATTGTTTGCTATTAAAATGTCTTTTACACACAAAAATACGAGGATAGTTTGACAAGTAGTGAGAATGACACATAGGTGGCGCTCTAATTGGTAAAACAAATGCACTATAATTTAGGTTGCCTATTTATATATTTACATTCCGATATTTAGATAAGTCGGTTGATTAGCTTATTTTTGACAGCTGATTGAAAAAGAAGCAAAACGTCGTTTTGTTAAAATGAAAAAAAGCAGAGTATCGTGCGGTGATTAAATACTTCGTAATTAAGGGTATGAAAGCTACCGAAATAAAAGATGAGTTACGGGAAACATTAGGTGAATCTCTCCATCGTCCGCCACAATAAGTAGATGGGTAAATGAATTTAAACGTGGTAGAACAAACTGTGTTGACGAAGCGCGCTCTGGAACACCCAAAATCGTGACTTCTAAGGAAATGATTATAAAAATCCATAATATTATTACGCAAGATCGACGACTCAAACGGAGAGAGATAGCAGACATGGTAGACATTTCAACAGAATGCGTTCACCACATTTTAACGAAAGAATTGGGCCTTTCCAAGCTTTCGGCGAGATGGGTGCCGCGATTGCTTACGACTGATCAAAAGTTCACTCGTTTGCACATTTCCAATGAGTGTTTGAACCTTTATAAGCGGAATCCGGTTGATTTTTGTAGGCAATTTGTTACTTGCGATGAAACTTGGATACACTACAGTACACCCGAAACTAAACAACAATCGAAGCAATGGTTTAGATCGTGGTTCTGCACCTCCAAAGAAAGCGAAAACCACTTTATCGGCAAACAAGGTGATGGCATCAATTTTTTGGGATTCAAAGGGCATTTTGCTCATTGATTACCTTCAGAAAGGTACAACAATAAACGGACAATGTTATGCAGAACTTCTACAAAAATTAAATGTTGAGATTCGTGCTAAACGGCCAGGAATGGCAAAGAAAAAGATTCTGTTTCACCAAGACAACGCTCCCTCGCATACCAGCACAGTTGCGATGTCCAAAATCCACGAGCTGCATTTCCAATTAGTACCGCATGCGCCTTATTCGCCGGATCTAGGCCCTTCCGACTTCCATCTTTTTCCAAAATTGAAAACGGCACTAGGTGGAAAGAAATGTTCGTCTAGCGACGAGCTTATCTTCGTAAGTGAGTATTTTGCAAGCCTTCAGGAATCGCATTTTAGAGATGGTATAAGGGCATTAGAGCACCGTTGGAATAAATGTATTGCTCTTTCAGGAGAATATATTGAAAAATAAAAATTATTTTGTATTTAAAAAATTCGTATTTCTTTTCCATTCTCACTACTTGTCAAACTACCCACGTACTGTACGGTAAAATGTTGATATTGCAAACATTACATTTAATAATAGTGCCTCGAAAATCGGTTCAAAAATCTAACACTCGTCGAACATAACAAAGAACGGCGTCGATTCGCCATCATCAATCTAATCCAGCATTCATACACATACCATACGCATATAAATCTGGGCTTCGGGTACATCCGACCGCTTTCGAAATATATCATCGCCGCCACTCGTTTCTGCAGCCTTATGTCGTACTACATAAGCCAACCACAGTTAAAGGAAAAACTCCAAGCGTAAATTAATGGATGACATGGCTATAAGTAATACCAAAGTCTGTGTACAGTTCCTATAATTATCCCACACAATGTGCATGTACCTACATTACATGCGAACTGGTTTAAAAATATACCGAAGATGTTTTGGTAGCCGGATGTATTTTTAAGCGTAAATTATATTTACGATATGGTAGAGCATCGAGTGAGTGTGCCACAAATTGCCGCATAGTTTCCTCAAGCGAAAACAACTCTTACTTCATTCCCGTTATTCATAAAATGAATAAATGCGGTGATGAACAAGTAAACTGTCCATACACACACACACACACACACACACACATTCACTCGAAATGTGTGGAAATATTATGAGTCGCGAGGGATTTTATATTTATCGTTTGCTGTTCTGACTCCTTGAGCGGTTCTTCGTGGATTTAGTCAGGATGTTTTAACGATTATTGATCACTGATGTGTAGATAGTCGCAGAAGTATTCGAACAATTTTAGGTGCTGTAAATTTTAGGTGCTTAAAAGGGGCCAGATGTAACTTCGGCCAATGGTCAGGCCATTAGAAAAGGTAAACATGTAAGTTGGGCTGAATGCAGCTCGCCACGGCTACATGTAATTTGGGCCGTTTTTAATTAAAACAAGATGCTTTAATGATTTAATATATAGGAGATAAAAAACATTTGTTCTTGATGCAGATGTATTTACAAGTAATTAGTGATTGCGAAAATGGGAAACTTGTTTTAGAAACAGCAGTCTATTAATTTTATTTTCAATGTATAAATTTAACATATTATTTAGAAAAGACCTTGTTTTGCCGTGTTAGAACTTGGTTTATTCATAACTTGAAACTATATTTTAATATTGGGTTGGCAACTAAGTACTTTCGGTTTTGTAGTATAAAATAAAACACTTTTTTTAAACAAAGAATAGTTTTTAATCAATTATATATTTTCCATTTTGCTCAATGACCTTTTGCCATCTTTCTTTCAGCTGCATGATTCCGCGCTCATAAAATTTCTGGTCCTTATCAACAAAAAACTGAACCAGGTGCGAGTGAAGGTCATCGTCATTTGTGAAAGTTTTGCCATTCAAAGAATTCTGTAAACTTCGAAATAAATGGAAATCAGATGGTGCTAGATCAGGGCTGTATGGGGGATGTGGCATCACTTCCCAGCCAAGCTCCAATAGTTTACCACGACTTGCCAAAGATATGTGGGACCTTGCATTATCTTGGTGGAAAACTACACCTTTCCGATTTGACAATTCTGGCCGTTTTTCTTTGATTGCTTCATCCAGTTTTATTAATTGTTGACAGTAAACATCAGAATTGATCGTTTGGTTCCTTGGAAGCAGCTCAAAAAACACAACACCTTTGTAATCCCACCAAACTGACATCATGATCTTCTTTGGATGCAATTCAGCTTTCGATGTGGTTTGAGCTGGTTTATCGTGTTTGCTCTATGATCGTTTTCGAACTATGTTACTGTACAGGACCCATTTTTCATCACCAGTGATTATTCTTTTTAAGAAAGGGTCGGTTTCATTTTGTCTAAGATGCATATCGCAAAAGTTGATTCTTTATGTTAAATGAATTTCTTTCAATTCGTGAGGTATCCAAATATCAAGCTTCTTAACTAGCCCAAGACATTTTAAATGTTTTTCAATTGTTGTGTGCGATACATGTAGCCTCTCCGCAACCTCTCGAACAGTTATATGACGATCCTCTTCAATTATGACTTTGATTTGGTCATCATCAACTTCAGTAGGCCGACCAGAAAGTTGCTCATCTTTGAGGGAAAAATCTCCAGAACGGAATTTTTATACCAATTCTGACACGTGCGCTCTGTTAAGCAATTAGCACCATAAACTTCACACATCTTTTTGTGAGCCGCAGCAGCTTTCTTTCCTTTACGGAAATAAAATAGCAAAATATGTCGAAAATGTTCGTTTCTGCACTCCATTTAAAATTAACCCACAACTAATAGCTTTAATAAAAATCACGCACTACTTGCTTCTGAAGTTACGTCAATGTGACTAGTATCACGCGACAAACGGTAAAGTACAGCACTAACATACGTTATACAAAAAATAAAGCAACGCTCTCTATCAGCAAAAACCGAAAGTACTTAGTTGCCAACCCAATACTTACATCTTCTTGAAATTCCAACAATGTTTCCACAAATATGTTCAAAGAAGGATGGCTAGTGTAAAAGCTGGAATTGAAATGCGAATGAAAAGATTCGCATCCATTCGTAGTACGAGCTATACTTGATGATCTTGAAGCCCAAAGTTCAGGTGGAAACAAAGCTTCTTCATCGATGTATGTGTATACCAAATAATCGGAGTATTTTGCTACTCTTGGATCAATCGGTTGAATAGCAACCAAATCTTCGACGTAACAATCAGCTACTTCATTTGGGTTCAAATAGTGAATTCCCAATGTGTATTTCAACCACCTTCCAATTTCAGACTCCTTATTCTTATATTCAGAGACTAACCCTAATTGTTGGATTTTTATCCACCAAGACTGACTTAAATGAAATCTACACCCAACAATAACAATATCAGACCAAATTTTCTTTACAGCCACATGAATTGCTTTCTCAAAGTCTTCAGTAACTTGTTTTGGTTTAAATTGCATACTACTTGAATTGCAAAAATCCACTAGTGCCTTTATACACTGTTCATACGTTCCAGCATTTTTATCTTTAAGTAAGCAAAAAGCGAGCGGAACATAATATCCATTTTTATATCCATGAATTGTAAAAAGTTGTTTGAAAATTTTGGTACAATAAGTAAACGTTTCATCCATATAAATGTTGTCACAGTTGCAGAGGAACGATAAATTTTTTGCATAAAAAAATATTACTAAATTGTTTGTACTATCGTTTATGACTACAAAGTTCTCTCCTTGCGATGTTTTCCAGTTGGTATAATCCAGGGCCGCATGTACATCCATCGCACATTGAGGTAAAGGTGGATATTTTTTACTGCGGGCGTTGTATACATTTCGTTTAACACATTTCAAGTCTGACACAGATATGTTTACCTCACTCATATTCTGAAGTACATGTCGACAAAGTTTTGAGGGCCTTTGTCAAATATCTTCTGTCGCTTTTCTTTTGCAAGCACTATTAACAATTTTCTTATCAATTTGATTTTCTTTTGACGGATGGTTCTGTTCAGAATTTTGCCTTACTATAAATCTATCACTTCCTTCGCCAACGGTAAAAATATTGGCCCTACATGAAGTACTCTTGAAGGTACACCGCCATTTCCTTTCACCACACTTCAGCAAATTTGATTTACAAAAAATATACGATTGAAAAATCAAAAGAACTTGACCACTCACACTAAGGATTTCTCGTAATTGACTTATGATATTTACACTTTGTGAACTAAATAACTCTTGAACTCACAGGATGAATTGAATACTGTCCGTATATATTTACATAAATGGAGGGGAGTTTCTTTAAACTTATTAAATTAACAATTCGGTAAATAACGTCCTAAATTTCTAGAAACAATTAAGTAATGGAGACCCTGTTCGTGTGAATATTAATTATTAATTTCTATCTTACTTAATTATATAAATGCCCTATAATACTTCGGCCCAATTTATGTACTAAGAATGTTACCTGACAAATCTTCGAGGATTAAATAATGACCATTGGCCCAAATTACAATCGCCCCTTAAAGGTACTGACAATTCGTTTTACTTCGATAGAAATGTGCAATGTTCTTGCGTAAAACTGACTTTCTTTTTCTGAATGTCCTTCAATTTATATGATTTAGTTTTTGTATGGAAAAGTCAATAGGAATCAATTCCTTTTCGTATTTCACTTTTACTGATAAGAAAATTAAGTGAAGTCGTATCTTGTTGAATGCTATGATTTGAATCCGTTGCGATACACCGAATAATATTAGCTCCTTGCCACTATTTTATAACACTAATACAAAATCGAACTTTTCGAATGGGAATGGGATGAGACCAATTACAAATGAAAGTTGACATTATCCATAACAAAACCTTCAAGGGTTTTTTTTAGTTCAGTGAGAGATTTTTTTTATACGTATTTGAAGTTGGTGATTTTGGAACGCTGTCTAACAAGGAAAGATTATTGAAAATTTGATAAAATAATGCTTATTTATTTTTATTATCCTGGAAAGTTGTGGTAATTGATGAACGACGTTTTAAATGATGTAATGGCTTCAGTTCCTGTGTTATTTGAACCTTATATGCCTACAGAGCTAAATCCTTGTGTAAAATACGCAATGTTGTTGCTTCACTAAGTCGAAGTTGTTGTGAACGTCGTCTAGTGGACATTTCAGGATCTTCAGCAACACTTTCACGAACCAAACCAACATTTTCTTGTGAACGACCACTACGACTGTATTTTTCACTTTTTTGATCTTTCACGGAACAGGTCTCTTTAAATTTTTTAATAATTCGACCAATAGTGCTTTCAGATGGACGATTATGTAAACCATAAAATTCACGTAATTTTCTAGAAACTCTTTTCATAGAACGCTGATTTTAATAAAATAATTCAACAATTTGAACGCGTTGGTGTACTGTGTATGAAACCATTTTTATAAATGTCATACATCACACTATTTAAATGCCTACATACCCAGACAAATTCAATGCGCCATCTATATTTTATTTATTCTTAAAAAACCGCGCAATTTGAAACACTATAGTTTAAATATATTCTTACCTTCCACTCCTCGTGACAGGCTTACCTGTAATTCCTCGTACGATAATTTCTGATGGCATTTTACTCACTATAGATATTTTTACATCAAATACCCTTATCAATTGGATTACTGTAATATTTTTTTAACGCTAATCTAATAGATCTAATCTATTTGGAAGATTGGTTTATTTGAAATGCATAGAAAAGCATAATCGAAATCGTATGTCTCGGCATGGCTGTAAAGTGCTGTAATAGGCACGCGTGCGTGTATTAAAAAATTACTTTTTTTCATTCGAGTAGTGAGCATTTGGATACGATCGAATTGTAAAAATACCCAAAATCGATCATTCGAAAGAGTTGTTGCTTAACTTAAAACAATTATGAGAACATATTTACGATTCCGCAGTTTTTATCCCCTGTCCAAAAAAACGGGAAATCTGAGTTTTCGGGAAATAGTAGTGCCACATCCTAGGTTTTGTTTTGACAGCAGTGTCGACGTTGAGTATTACAACGACGAAATATATTAGGTCTACCGGAAAATTCTCTCCGTTTTTAGAATAAAATGAAATTGAATTATACAATTTCCAACATTATTTATGACTTCTTGCCAGTGCAATAGCAATTTGTATATCTCATTTTTTTAAAATGCCTTATAATTGGAGTGTGCTAGGTCAGGGGAATATGGTAATTGGGACAGAATTTCTCCACCTGGCTCTGCAAATTTCTGACGAGTTCCCAAAGCAGTACGTGACCTGGTATTATCATGAAGCAGCATGGTATCCTTCTTATTGAACATCGCCGGCCTTTTTTTGTTAGAGTGCTGTTTTTAAATCATCCAATTACTGACAATACCTCTCCGAATTTAGCTTTCCCTTCGGTTTCAACAGCTCAAAATGTATTGCCATCAAATGTTCCACCATATATACAACATTCTCTTACTCAGGCTCAACTTCGGTTTTGAGGTGAAGGAAGTGGGTTTTCCAGATTACCAATATACCCTTTTCCTTAGGATATTTTCATAGCTGATCCACTTTTCATCCCCAGTTATCATCCTGTCCAAGAAGGATTCGATTTTGTTCCATGCAAGCAGAGATGTGCATACGATGACTCGATCATTGAAATGCTTCTCACTTAACTCACGTGTCACCCATCTCGAGTATTTCCACACCAATCCTAGTACCGAATATGGTCCGTAATAGTTTGTTGAGCTCAATCAAGCCTTTCCGCAATCTCCGGTGTTGTCGAAAAAGGATTTTGCTCTAACACGATCTCGAGAGTATCGTCGTTGATCAAAGATAGTCGCCCATGGCGTGGAGCACCAGAAAGGTCGAAATCACCTATTTGAAATTTTTCGAACCATCTTCTGCATACTATGTGCTTCTGGGCTTCCGGACTGGAACCGCGTCACTGGTATAACTGCCGACGTTCTGTACCCACTCGTATGGGACATCTTCAGGGCTCAACCGCTGCCACTATCCGTCGGATCTTCTGCATCTTCTATCAGAAACTTCACCAAACACCTTCAATAAATTTCTACACGCTTCTGTAGCATTTCTTCCTTGTTGCAATTCGTTCAAAATACAGTGGCGTATATCGGACAAGCGCTGGTTCAATTTTTCGCCTCTAGGGATAAGGCATTTTTTAAAAATGGGAAATACAAATTGCCATTACTCTGGCAAGAAGTCACAAATAATAATAGAATTTATATTATTCAATAAAGTTCATTCAAAGTATGATAAATGTAGGGTAAGATGGGGTGAGATGGGCCGGAGGGGGAGATGGGCCACTCTCCGCCATTTTTTTGCTTCGTACACAATCGCGCCCATTTTCCGTGTGAATGTGTCAGCTAATACCCACACGAAAAAAAAGTATCAAACTCATCGCGGACTCTCGTCATTTTTAATTTGAACAACGTAATTTTTTTATCGCGCTCCGAAAATCCCCGAAAATTTGTTTGCCTTCGTCTATATTTCAGTACTATTACGAAGGAATCAACGATATTGCATCGCAGCGGACTTTGACAAGTCATCATA